>JAOPTO010000581.1:0-242110 GCA_033822845.1 Tetrapedia diversipes | reverse complement strand
TAGTATTTTTTATATTTATCTAATATCTTCACATGCTTTGCACTATTTTTCATCTTGGATAATTAATTTGTGAACATTTGCATAGTGGAATCAATTTGCATAAGCGTTGGAAACTTCTGCACAGACCTAACACGATTCATGCGTTACGTTCAGTGAAAGCGTTCACTCCAAATGTGCGATAAGTTGTACAAATCTAACGAGAAACCACGTTATGGTTTGAAGCTTAATCTTGGTCACCGGTTACGCGATATTATGTCAGGAATTGCCAAGGTAAATGCCACCTTGACCTAGCCTGATTCTTTGCTCGGACTTCATCGGCGACGTCATTAATCCAATCTACGCCAACGTGGATCGCAGACACGGCTACAAATGACAGCGCGTTTATTTTCTACCTTGAAGATACTTCAGAAACTATTATCGACCAAGTATTAATAACCGAGTCACAAACCAAGATCAAGACCGTTCAAATCATTAAAAGATTTCTCTTTAATCTTACATCACTGCCGCGATATTGAAGCCTTCTTTTTATAAAGTTACACGAGAAAATGCACAAGCCACTGTTAACCTTTTGAAGGATGAATGTTAAAGCCAGAAAAGGAAATTTGTCACTATAATCTTAACATTGACACTACCGACTCACTTGCATTAAAGAAATCAAATTGAAACATTTTATATAAATGAGAGAAACAAATCTTCACTTGTACATTTCACAGAAAATCACAAATCCTAAAAAGAAGCATTACTGTAAATTTACAATATTTTCATGAAATATTAAGAATTGGCCATTTTAACTACTCCTGTAGTTCTAAACATTCAATCAATTTTTGGAAGGTGATTTAGGAAGATTTTAGAATCAACTATCCAATTGAAAAATTTCTCACTTCAACATGTTCACCGCATCTCTCCTAATTATGCTCAAATCGAAGCAGAAACATGTGCCTGCCAGTATCCTTCAAGAGGTTCAGCTTACGCAGCATCAATGAGGCCGATGTTTGCCACTCAAACTGTTAGAGCCGCATCGAAAGGTGTAACGCATAATTGTTAGCCGAACTATTGATCGCCAGTGCATTAAGATGGCTGCATGTGTTTTTCGAATTAGCAACTAGCGACAGCTCTTTTGTAAACCGAAACTGGTTTCCCGTGGCCGCGACTTCCGGCCGGCAATTGATCGCGCCACGGGGACATGAATGCGAATTCCTGGCAGGCAAATCACCGGCGTTCGCTCACAAAAGCGCCGTTTATTAGCTGAATCGCCTTTTATAATTGATTCACGACGCGAGGGTCGCGTCTCTGAAGGAACACGACGGACAAGCTGAACGGGTAGATGGTGAGAGGGTGGAAAAGGGGGCGCGAACTTTAACCCTTTCACAGTCTACTGAAACAACGAACAATATACAAGTAGCGGCTTAAAAAAATAATTATACATTTCTCTCTGTATGTTAGAGAAACATATACATGCAATTTCAACTCTTTATGTACAATAATCTTTATTCATTATATTGCTGTGAGATGGTTAAAAATATGAAACTTACACTTATGTAACCGATGGTTTGTGCACGAATCTCTATCGTATTAAATTATGAAAAGGTTAACACACACTAGCGACCCTTCACGGTGATCTTCATCGTCGAAAGATCAACGATGGGGATTTCCCCGTTTCTTCGTGCTATCTGATTCGCGACTTCCTTTGGCTAGAAGTTTCCCTATTTCAGATGAAATTGTCGTAGGTTAGAGGTGAGGAGTGATAATATACAGTGACTGTAGGAAATGTTTGCATAAATAAACAGAATGCCATGCAGATATCTTTTTATAGTCATTTTTTGAATGGAGTATGATTACCATCAAGAATAGGGGAAATAATGCTTTGGAGGTGGTGTTAGGTTTGCTGTATTAATATCAGGTATTTTAATGTCACTTAGATACTCTCTACGTCTTCTTTCACATGCGAGAAAGAGTGTACAGTACTGTGCAAATTTACATATTATTACATTGTTGTTGCAAAAACTGAATGACGTTAAAGGAGGTCACAGTTTTTATTGAATGAACTACCACTGAAAATTGATTTTATGACCAATTGAAACATGTTTCCCGTGGCTCATATTAATTTACACTATACTCTACATCCAATCTGGTACAAAGTTTTAACACAGACATGTTCAAAGTTTGTTCAATACTGATCACCTTTTTTTATGATAGTACGTCTAAATTCTCTCCGTTGCTTTGCAGACAGAATCACAGTGAAATCGAGAAGAGGAGAAGGGACAAGATGAACACCTACATCACAGAGCTTTCAGCTATGGTGCCCATGTGCCATGCCATGTCCCGTAAACTCGACAAGCTGACCGTACTGAGAATGGCTGTGCAACACTTAAAGACCATCCTCGGGGCTGTTACCTCATACACGGAAGGTCACTACAAGCCGGCGTTCCTCAGCGATCAGGAGCTCAAGACACTCATACTTCAAGTGAGTTGAATGAAAAATAAAGATCCCCATGCATGCCCTCTGCCCCCGACATGATCCATCTTTATCGGGGAAAGTTTGCAGCGTTGCAATGGTAACTCCGAAGAATTCATACATGAAAGAGGATCGGGAAAATGTGAAATCACGAATGCTCCATAAATCAAACGTACCACTGGTAAATCCCTTCCATGATGGTTGATGGTTTCATGAAATGTCACCGTTCGAACAGAAAGTAATTATAGTAATGGCATGACGCATGATGCATGGACTCGCTGCAGCCCAAAGGCTACGGCCTGTTTGATACCAAATGAGAAAAATGTCGGTGGACGTGGACGAGGGATGGAAAAGAAAAAAGATTGAGACGCGGTTGATATCGTTATTACGATTGCAAAAGTCACGGGAACCAGTATCGTTCGGCTAAGTGCCCGAAGGCGGCCGATTCCTGCGATGAGATTACACGCCATTACCGATTCCCTATTCGGAAAACCAGATAGCAGACACGATTCTGCATACCATTCAAGTAGGTAAGACTTCCTGGTATTTCAGAATCACTTGCGTAATTCGAATACCTCGATTCGAGCGTACTATTCAGCTGGAATACATGCTTACATATGTGGTATCGAGCATTTTAGCGTTTTAATCGAGCATAAGCTAATCGACATAGGGGTTGCAAGAAGTACTTGTACACTGTGTTACAAAAAGATTCACCTGATCAAGGAATTCTGATTTCTAAGAAAATTTAGCGTACATGTAGACTATTAACAGTTCATGCATGGAACAACTTTTTGTCGACGGAGAAATCATTCTAAGGGGATGAAATCAACACCTAAAGTTCCAGCATTTTTCCAAGTTTTGAACATAATTTAGTTTCTGAGAATTTCTTTGACAACAGAGCGATACAGCACTGAATTAAAAAATTAAAAAATTAAATTTTGAATCACCTTCTAACAAACCTGTTTTGCAAACGTACAAACATGTTTTTGAACCGCTGAACATGCCGCGGATTGTTCGAAGTAGTCGCGAATCATTCAGAAATCTGTCGTGCAAGAAACAGATATGCACAAGTACCTACATATGAATTTTAAATACAAACTTGAATGGTGTCGAACAGGTCTCAGCCCCAACGCTGTTGGTTCCTATTATTGGCTGTTGAAAGGAAGGGTATCAATTTTGACCCTCGTTCGCTCTCCAGACGTTTCCCGCTTTCCACTTCCCGCAGAGTTTTCCCATGAACCACTAAGCGCGATCATGCCCCGACTGAAGTCATTAATCCGCTAATTGGAAGCAATACGAGAGAAAAGTTTTTATGCCGCTTGTAAAAGGCCGTCTGTCCATGCGTTTTGCAATCCGTTCATGCGAGAGGCTGTGTGTCTAATAGCCGTGGCTAACCTTTCTCCGGCGTGCTACACATTTTTCACGGGGATCGGTCTCTCTGGTGAGGAGCGAAAGAGAAGGGTCCGAGGCATGTAGATCTGCAATTACGCGTCGCCGCTGATAATACGTTCCACCGTGGCGTTTACCTCGATCTCGCTTCTGATCATCGATTATCGACAGGCCTGTGGTATCATCAACAGGTGATCGTTGTTTGGTAATGATCTATGTGAGAGGAGGAATCGCGTTTAAAGTGTCCTCTAATTGATCCTTTTACCCTCAAACATGTTTGTTTCATTGATAAATTAAGTAATGCGGTGGTCATTGAGGACCTCAGTTACAGAGTCAAATAAGCAGACACGTTTGACGAATTTTCTGAGTTATATGCGAGAAAAAGAAAATTAGTAGAAAATTATATATATACGTAAAAAAAAAAAAAATTGCATACGTCTAAGGACAGAGCCAGTTGGCAGGATTCTGATAACGAAGGTAAATACAATAGAGTTGGATGAATGAGCTGCATATTGTGGTTACTATACTAATGTACTATTAATAAGGAAGAATGAATATTATCTGTAGTGGTCCGCGTGTCAGTCATGTGATTCAGTGTTCATAGCTCGTTTTGAGGATTTTATAGTACAGTAAATTTTAATATGCAACTTAACTAAGCTAAATGAAGTTCAATATTACACTGGGATATTCAGGAATCTCTCCTCTATCTTTCGAGCCAAGTTAGATCTCTCTAACATTTTTGGTTTTCCCCCAAATCTACTGTCTTCGCAAAAATTCGTATTTTTCGAAAACGGAAGGTGATGGAGCAATTCTACTTCCGAATTCTTGTTTGGATAGATATAAAGTTAATAAGATAAGTAAAATCATCAGGGTTAAGAATGAGCCTCGTGAAACGAATCGGCTACAGTTCCTTTTCACTCCAGATTCCGCGTCACGCGACTGAGCACAGAGCTCGTGCCGGTGGCATTTTTCATTGTCGCTCGGTACGGTTCTTAGAGAGGTTTATCTTTTATCGGGGTTCTCCTTTGCACTGTCCCGGCCGCCTGGCTAAATATTCGAGCGAGTGACCACGCCCGGCATACCAGCTCGGATCAAACTCCGGCTCCATTATTATCCGCAGAAACTTTCATTGTGAATTGCCTCACGTTTATCGCCGCTGGTATCCGGTTCACGGATAAATTAACATTTCCACCGTGCGACGGTAACGTTAACGGTAAAACCCCTGGATCCTTGACACGATTGAGTTTCGTGGGTGCTGTGACTCGAAGGAATTGCTAAATTCCTCACAAATGCTTTTTTTCTCAGACTCTTTGCACAGAGGCACTGTTCAGTTGCTTGATTATCATAGAATGTGAATTATTAGGTGTAGAAGCTTCTCGTTTGGATTCATTTGTTATGTAGCAAATAATTTGCAAGTTATTTAAGGCGATCGAATACGGTAAGGCCCACCCTGTACATTACTGTTATGGAAATATTACTTTATTATAATACTGTACTAAGTACCGTATTATTTATATTGTAGTAATATAAATTAATATATAAGTCAGGGTATATAAATGTTGAGATCAGTTAATAGATATAACTCGGAGTGCTATTATATTTATATTTATTAATATATTTATTAATATAAAATTATTAATTTATATATTTTTTAATATATTTATTAATAATATAAAGAGCCTTATTACTTGAATTTGTGTTTTTTAAGTACTATCTCCAGTGCAACTGAACTGCTTGTCACTACTCTGATTTATCAATCAAGATCATTTGTTTCTGAATAGATCTTCCTAACTAACCTTGCCTCTTGAGATTTAGTGCTTCTCTGTCTCTCTCTCTCTCTCTCTCAGTGATTCAACTCGAATCACCACAGTGATTATTAAATTTATTAATTCGTTAAAGTCCACCGAGGTAAACATTCTTATCTAAACATTTTCGCTAATGCCGTCCTCCGCGTTTTATTCGCTGTTTATGCCGAAGAACATCGTAACGTGCAATTATGCAGATAGGGATCTGCGTATCGTAAATATTGCGATGTCTCTCCGAGCAACACAAGATACGCAGCCACATACTTATTAAATGACGGGACATCTATTGATTACACCGATCGATGCTGCATTATAATTGTTTTTTTCTGTTTTTTTTTCGTCGACGACGTTTAATCTTGCGAGGACAATTTTTCAAGCGCACGATTCATCATCGAAGCAAAGTGAGTTTCCATTCGATTCTACAATTTCAACTGTCAACTTGTGAAATCCTGAGATCCCGCTTAACTACTTGCGTGTTGCTTTCAGAGATTACGGTACGCGTAGGTGCACACGAGAATAAAATACACGGTGACAAAAATGAAAGGCGAGCGACCAAGAAAGCTAGATTTACCAAGAAACAATCAACGATAACGATCGACCGACCGGTAACTCGTACACGACCTTCTACCGAGCCACGATTTACGCGGATCCTTATCCAACGATCGCTGTATCGCACAAGAGATGCATCGGTGTCTGTGCACGAAGCGCCGTCAATCTCTTTGGCAGCCAACTCAGCCAGGCTTAGTGCGTTACGGTTGTGTAATCGGTGCTCGCGAGGTCCACGACGATATATCTTTGGTCTCATGCAACATTCATTAACCCTGGATAACTAAACTTAAATTAGCGTTACTCTGTAACCAATCATTCGACTCATGGACTACGAATTAAAAGAATATATATTTTTGCATTTCCTTTATTTCTGAGAAAATAGTAATGGTTACAGATTCGTTTGAATGAGACCAATGTATTTACTTCTGACTGAAAATCAGGATATAATATGGAATCGTGCCACTTCTGATGCAAAGGTCGACGTCGAAATGGTCTGTGCTTTTGTTAAAGTCCTAAAACACCCCTCAAAGTACTATTGGGGTAGGAGTACGAGAGAGGAGCGACTCATAGGGTTGTTGAGTAGGGAACTGTGAAAGAAACACAGGAAACACATTGTGAAGACGTTCGTGCGGGTCGTATCCTGTAAAGGATTTTGAGCAACCCTTTGCCTCTGTTTGAGTCTTGAAAACGCTTAAAACGCGATTGATCCATGTTATCCATGACAATATCCGTCGGGTCTATTGCATAATGGCAATTAATGTTTGATCCAGGTGACATAATCGAAGGCCTTCTCCTGTTTCAGGCTGCGGAGGGTTTTGTCTTCGTGGTGGGCTGCGACCGTGGAAGGATCCTTTACGTGTCCGAGTCTGTTTTACAAACACTCAATTATTCTCAGGTATTCAGTCTCTGCTTCTGTCATCTCTAATAAAACAGGAACTGGATGAAATAAATTTCACGAAACAGTTATGCGTGGGGTAGAAATAGCACGGTAGTAACATAAACCTATTCTCTCAAGACGTAAAGTAGATATTGCGTTCTCGATCTCAATGGTGAAATTAATTCCACGTTTCTATTCTGCCTGTTCATGATTGCAAGCATTGCTTCATAGTATAGTAATGAATTTTGTATATTTGGACAGGGTGACCTATTGGGTCAAAGTTGGTTTGATATCCTGCATCCGAAAGATGTGGCCAAGGTGAAGGAGCAGCTGTCCTCTTCGGATCTTAGTCCACGGGAACGATTGATAGACGCAAAAAGTGAGTACCGAAGAAGATACCAACTGCACGCACCACACTAATAATTAGTTGTTACCTTTTGACGATCCAAGGAGCAAGGGATTATCAGACAGGCTATCTATGATAATCAGCCTGAGTGCTTTCGGTGAATCTGCAATGTAGCAACCATTTTCTAATGGCACTTTCCTAGATTCTTTTATAATTTTATAACAACTTAATTATACACCATTCATAATCACTTGCTTCAACTCAATACTTCTATTAGCAGTAACTGGTGGTCATGATTTATGGTTGCAAGTCAAATTATAAAAAGTTAAATACTAGTATAGTACTATAGTACTATCTATCAACACTAACACTAGTTACCTAAGTTCCTAAAAATAATTAAAATTTGACTAGAACTCTTACACCAAAGTTCCCATACTATTGAAAAGAGGAAGTACCTTAAGACCTTTTAGCAAGAGGATGCATCCCTATCTGTCAATACTAGCACTAGTTACCTAAATTCCTAAAACTAAGTAAAACCTGACTAGAATTCTTGCACCAAGATTCCCCTATATCACTCAAAAGAGAAAGTATCCTAAGACTTTTTAACAGAAGCCTCGATCCTTCAACCCTCCCCGTATAATCCTCGTTTATTATGACACCTTACGACATTCCCTCGACCACAGCTCCACGGCCATTCGTTGCTCGTCCACGCAATTTTTCGTTCCTATAAATGTCAGCTGTTCTGCATCGATGTTTACCTGTCGATAAACATCTTCGAATTAGCACCGTCAGAGATAGAAGGGTTGCGAAAGCAACTCGTTCAAGGCAGGACCGGTTACGTGCCAGCCAGGACCCGTAGGATGTTAAGTGCTGGCACGAGTTGCTCGTCCGATGGACCTCGAGACACGGGGTCCCACGGTCGTTAATCATCGACACTTGTTGCAGCGGAATTAATAAACCGAGGATTCCACTCGTGAAACGTTAGACGGGGTTCCCTTTGACGGCCAATTGATCAAACGTCGAAGCGCCATTGTAATGGTAACAGCCACGAGAATGTGGCTAATTGCGAGATTCGTATTCGAACGACACATTAATCGTCCATTGAAACCTCGATTAGGATAATTGGTGATAGTTACTGTACTTCAGACTTCTTCGTTTTGCAATAATCTTGCACTTACGACAATTCTAGGATTATTGACGAAAGTAAACTGTTTTGGTACAGATAAATTTCTGTTAACACTAGAATTACCAAAATGGTGCTCAAAATGAGTAGTTCGTAATTTCTTTTAAACGAAATTTTTGAATTCACTATGGTGCAGTTAGAAAAAAGAGTACGAATAATGATTTGTTTCCCTTATATTTCTTTAATTGTAACTGACGTAGATTATGATTATAATTTGATTATTTTTATCGTAGATTACTTTCAAAAGATTGGATAGAAACTTATGGCAACTATTAAGTTTCAGTGGACCATTCGCAGAAAGGAGAGAACTAATTGCGCTGATTACACGTTTCACTGCAACAAGATTAATTGCACGACTGTGATGCACGCTGTTTGTTACGAAAAGTGATGAATACAGCTTGACTAAAGAAGAGATTGCACATGCCATTAACGCGCCTACAATCCTCGCGTTAACGTCACTCCATCATTGCTTCGAGATCGCTTTCTTTCTACTGGCTACAACAATACAGATGTTTAGACAGCTATACAATTTCTATAACTCTGAATGACACGACATGACGGCTACAGCTCATTTGTATTGTCGCAATTTTCTTCTACTCTTTTTCCTAGCAGCGCTATAATTGCGTACACTCATGTTGTTGATAGTATCATGATTATAAGTGTCTAAATTAACTGCGATATCCAAATCAAAGAAATAGGTACGTTTAGGTACATGCTTTCAGTGTTACTAATATTGCAATAACAATTATCGAGTATCTTAGTTCTAGCAGCTTAGAATATTTAACCCTTTGTACTTTTTTGTCGCGTGTAACTAAATGATCAGTTTTTATCACAATAACTCTTAGTCACACTTAACATTTTTAAAGTGCCATTTCGAATACAGTAGCAG
Organism: Tetrapedia diversipes; assembly: GCA_033822845.1. Taxonomy (NCBI): domain Eukaryota; kingdom Metazoa; phylum Arthropoda; class Insecta; order Hymenoptera; family Apidae; genus Tetrapedia; species Tetrapedia diversipes. The sequence goes on along the minus strand of JAOPTO010000581.1, from coordinate 232,617 downwards.
GCAAAAGTTTAAGACCAAAGAGTCGACGAAATTAAACGAATATAAGTTACAACAAAGCTTGAGAGCTATATTTAATATAATTAATAAAAAAAATAAGTATCACTCAAGGAAGCAAGTGTCCTTTGAAGTAAATTTCAAATAAAGCACTTAAAATACTAGAGAGTTATTGGCAACAAAATTCAGAAAAATAATTCAAAGGGCTAAATAATTTTATTTTTCCAAGAAAGTGTATAGAAAATTGATAAAACGCGCAATGTTAGCTTAACAGTCGTCGACGTTGATCGTTTTTATCTGTTGTTTAGAAGAAGAGAAATAAATAATAACGCGGAGCATGCACGTATGGAATTGTTAACGTTCGCGACTGTGAATCATATCCCAGAGCTTCCTTTGCGTTTCTCCTTTCTTTCAAGGCCGATTTGACTGCAAATATGCGACACGCATCAGGCACACACGCGTGCATTCCCCGTGGGGAATAATGCGAAAAACTTCTTGATATTCGCACGTGTCGACGCTGATACGGACACGAATAGGAATAAGAAAAGAGAGCAACTTAGCGTTCCTTGAAACCTGCCACCTTTTATGGCATTCTTACCCGAAGGAATAAACGATCCTGGGCTGGTTCGAAATTTCACAAAACGTACACTAAAAGTTTAAAATTTTTTAAATATTATTTTCGATTATTTTACTTTGCACAAAATTTGGGTAAAAATGTTTTGCTCCGAGAATATATAAGAAATGTTAAATAAACTGTGGACAAAGAACAATGTAATTTAATTCGACTCGTATCGTCTATTCGTATGTTCACTTATAATGTACAGTAGCGAACAAAAGTTTAAGACAATGTAGAGCAGGGTTATATAGCATCTAATAAAAAAAAGAAGGAGAAAAAAAGAACAATGTATTAAAGTTTTGTCGATGTTGCTTCAGCAATGTTACCGGTGAAAACAGACGTACCCCAAGGAGTTTCAAGACTGTGTCCCGGAGCACGGAGGTCTTTTTTCTGCAGGATGAAACGGAAAGTCGATGGGGTTCGTTGCGGTGAACTGCAAGTAAAAGAAGAGGCTGATACTACTAGCGGTTGTCATCGACGAAAGAAGCAACAGAATGTCGGTAAGGAACAATAAAATTTAATATTATCTTCTAGTCCCTTCTTTGGGTTCCCTTCTACTTTTAATAATCTTAATAACAATTCTATCTTATCTTAAATAAATCAATGTGAACCTTCATGTTCGCAGACTGCAAGTACTGTGTAATTTAGTGTACAATGTACCCTCCTGCTTTTAATAAACCTAAGTGAAATCTGTAAGTATGATAATAAACCAATTTTAACGTTCATGTTTGCAGACTGGAAATACTGTGTAATTCAATGTACTGGATATCTGAAGTCGTGGGCACCTGCAAAAATAGACCTCGAGGAGCAGGAAGGAGACGGAGAAGGAGAAGCTTGCAATTTGTCGTGTTTAGTGGCAGTTGGTCGGTTACAATCCACGATACCTACATCGTTGCCTAAAAAGCCACGTTTGAGACCAATAAAGTTCGTTTCACGACACGCAATGGATGGTAAATTCCTCTTCGTCGACCAGAGGTTAATATCTCATAGCTAATCTTTGTATCAGTTGCCGTGCAGTAAAATAATAATTATTTTAGACATTTCAACATATTTACAACATAATATTACTACTGTACTATTAATTCATGATATTAAAATAAGAAATTTAATCATTGCTTTTTGCGTATAATATTAGTATATAATGTAATTATTAATATTATCATACAACGCTTCAATTTTTTAAATGAGTAATTGGAAAACGTTTGCAGGGCTACGTTAGTATTAGGTTTTCTGCCGCAAGAGTTGCTGGGGACGAGCATGTACGAATACTATCACCACGACGACTTCCCTCATCTGGCGGAATCTCATAAAGCTGCTCTTCAGGCATCCGAGAGCGTCACCACACAGGTAGCTCCCGTCACGTCCAGCCAATTCTTTCTCAATCACTTTTTCATAATAATAATGGTTGCTATAGAACACATATTTATTAGTATAATACGTATCACGTTGCTCCTCAACGCATACGTTTTCATTTTTGATCTATTTAAAAGTATTAGATACTGATTTACAGTGTCTGTTGAAGTCAGTTTTGTTAAAGAATCGAGACTTTATAGTGATATTGATATTTTTGTTCAGGTATACAGGTTTAGAACCAAAGGTGCGAGCTTTGTGAAGCTTCAATCCGAATGGAAATCTTTCAGGAATCCGTGGACCAAAGATATCGAGTACCTAATAGCCAAGAACTCTGTTACATCGTAAGTTCCAACGATATTTTGCATTAGTATTTCACATTTATACAACATTTTATCGAAACAGTTGAATCAATGAGATAATTGTGATTTAGCTGTGATTCCCGATTGATTACAAACAGCGGAAACAGATCTGAGGATTCCAGCGTTCAGGGCAACTACGACTATTTCACGCAAAGTAAGTGAAGTTGAGCTTTTAACGTTTAACTTCGATCGAATTTGTAATTACACGTACACTTCGATTTACACGATATACCAATGACATAATTTCAGTCGAATATAGCTGAAGAAATACCAAAAAATTAATTAAAATATATTTTCACTGATAAGTATACGTATATATACATATTCTGCCAATTTTCTTTGCTAGCACACAAAGAAGATCAACAAAGCTTGAAGAAAAATGTCAGGCTTTAAACATTTTAGTTCCATGTATAAAAATTAATGTATAAATCGTTCACATTATGTTGAACAATAAAATGTGAATATTATCTTGAAACCTATCTTTTTGTTTCCCAAATTAATCTTGATTTTTATAAAATATTTCCATCAATTTTCAGTGTAAATTCAGAGAAAGAACTTTTAATTTTTCATCCTAAAATCTTCGCATTCGCATTACAACTATACATTTATAAATGCAAAATATGAAATAGCTGTATACTATCATTATTATTATTTTGACTGGCTTTTATAACTACTTTCATTCATAAAATTACACAATTTGGAAAAGTCATTCTTATTTCATACCCTAAACTAATTTTAGGTAACGGCGGATTAGAAAGGTTGATCTCAAGTCACGTAGAGGTAAGTAAAATCGGGCGACAGATAGCGGAAGAGGTTCTAGAACTTCAAAGACGAGGTGAGGATTCCTCTTCCGGTAGCAGCCCTGGACCAGGAGCGGAGCCTTCTTTGTTAAATACCGAGGTAGTTGAAGTCATAAAAATTTTTGCTCTAATTATTTTATCTTCTAAAATAAATAGATAAATACAGCTACTATAGATAATCTCTCATATAGTGATAAATTGAAAGTAAAAAAAAGAAAGACAGCTAAGAAATAGTACCAGCATTCCTAACTTTGAAACTGAAGTACAAATGGTACTAAATTGAGCAGGCTACTTTAAAAAATTAAATCAAGCATGCAATAACTGATTACACTTTCTTATAATATCTAATTTTCTTTCTAAGTCACAGATCACTACAACCGTGTCGCCAGAGGGAGTCCAGGATATAACGCAGCCGATTAGGAGTAGCAACAGCAGCAGTAACCCCACACCGACATACAACCACATAACAAACAGCTTGCAGCTGAACAGCATCGCGAACGACCAAGGTCATAGCTATTACTGTCTCTAAGGAGTCGTTTCTTGGTGTGTAGTATGATTGCCGGATTTATCCAAAAAATGGCTAGGTCGCTCAGAGAAAAGAAGGTAGCGACCAAAAGAGGTTCGCTTTTCAACCGCCTTTAAACGCAGAATGTCGGTTTTTCTCTGAGCGAAATGGGGCAAAGGAAGTTCGTTCTGATATTTCAAAAACACTGTTCACATTATACGTAATAATTGTCAGATACCGAGGATTAATTCCGTCTTACAAGCTTTGTTGCGTTTGTACACATTTTCTCGATAAATTATACCTGAAAATTTAGAGAAAAGGAAAAACGGAGGAAAGGATGTTAACGTGTATCAGAAAATTCGAACATCCAGCAATCAAGCCCGCAAACGCAGCGTTCGTTTCTTTTGGCATAGCAACGTAGTTTCATTCAATAGCGTTCACAACGACACCGTGAGAATATTCTCTTGTTGAATGACTGTTGCGTATAACATAACGTACCCCTCCTTTTAGGAGCGTCACCAGACGAGGATATGATGGACATGATCGGTGGCACCACAGTTAACGAGTCACCAAACCCAGTGCCATCTGATGGCAACGACGAGGCAGCAATGGCCGTGATAATGAGCCTTCTAGAGGCAGACGCAGGTTTAGGCGGGCCCGTGGACTTTTCTGGTTTACCCTGGCCACTTCCATAGTACATTTCAATCCCTTGCCCAACGTGAAACTGAACCGAACTTCTGAAGTGTCCCTGTGGAGGTACCTTTAAAAGTGTGCGTACATAATAATAGTATCAAGTGAGGATCCGGTTGACGTTCTTTCATTTTATTCTCCTCGTGCTTGATCAACCCGCACCAGGGCTGTATTTACGTTGTATAACTGTCAGGAAACGAAGTGTACATTTCTCGCAACGGTCGCTTCTCCCTTGGTTTCTTTTGAACAGTTAAGAACAGGTATTGTTGGTGCTGAGATGGTGCTGTTAGAGGACGCGCGTCGTTCATCGAACGTTTTAGTTTTGTAAGAATATTATTTCTGTGATCAAGAATGGAGCATTAAACGTACAGAACGGTTAATCTACTGCTGCTAAGTTTAAGTGAACATTTACATTATTCGTTGCGGGACACGCAAATAGTCCGATCAAGAATTTTGTTGGTCACTGTCGTCAAGCATTATAAAACGGTATTATTTCAGAATGATTCGTACGCATTGTGTAAACCTCTTAGAATCAAAAAAGAAAGAATATTTTTATGACATCGTCTAGTAGATAATTATTGAATAGCTTTTTCAATAGTAATTTGTAATTAAACGTTTCGCCGTTCTACATTTTTATACACGATTAAGTATGATCTAGATATTGTAAGAAAGCTGTTACCTGCAACTTAATTACTTTGATTCGACTTATTATCCGTTATGTAAACTGAACAGTTTAGAAGTGTCGATCTGAAATTTTCGCTCAACAGTTTTCGCGTGATAACATCAGATCTTCTACCTCAATTTGTATTTCATTGTAATAAACCGAACTACTTCCGCCTGTTTTTCATCTTCAACAAAAGTAACACGTAAGACCGTTCGGTGACTCTTGTCATCTAGATTACCTTGGGACTGTGATTAATAAATCATTTAAAACGACAATTGTATTCTTCTTGAAAGACCAATCTATGGCGTTCACGTTTTATCCATAAGTTTCTCAAAATTAACTGACTAAGAGGAAGAGTAGAACTAAAAAAAGATGTAACGGTACAAGAAACACTAGCTATAGGATGGCCTTTCTTCGGTTTAAGTAGCTTGTATAAAAACAAAAATTGTTCCGCATTGTTCTAAAGGTATTTAGAAGCCAATAGTCAGCGACACGGTTCACTGATAGTTAATTCAACAAACAGTTACGTGGATATTTATATGTATATATTCATTGTGTACACTGTTCGTAACCGTAAGATGAATTAGATAAGTCAACATTGTACATACACATATTTGAAACCTTTTACGCGGTAATCAGTACACACTATCGCTCAAACCTTTGGATACGCATGTTCGTTAAAACCTTATTTTCTTTATTCTACATGCGCTCGTTATCATACCTTATTGCATCATGGTAGTCACCAACTAGCAGCGCCATGCTATAATCATCAATAGTCAACAAACACTAAACTTAACTTTGTTTTGAGTCGATCGCAATAGGAATAACTATAGCATGCGTTTTGAGTCGATTGCAGTAGAAATGTGATAAGCGTACCCAAACTTTCGAGTGATAGCGTACACATTTTGTCGTGCCACTCGGTGCAAAATCAACGGAGCATTTCGCATCTCTCGCCTAACTGCGTTGGATGAAGTGTTTTGGAACAATTCCGGCGAACGTCGAGGAACAAATGTTACCACGTGTCGAGGTTGAAGTTCCTGTGCATTGTTTTTTTTTTTTTTTAGTGATCGATTGACATTGGGTGTGTAAATATATGTATCTCCCAGAACGCGTGATAATGACACAAAACGTACCTAATTACATTGTAAGAAACCGACAAAACAGTAAACGAACGGAGTTCATCACAATACAAACACGAGCCTCTCCACTTCGTGACAACGGTACGATTCTATTATGAACGGATGTACAGGGATTTTAGAACACCCATCGATGTCATCAGGGTATACTGTGATGAATTATTGAAATATAAGGTACTAGAATGCGGTCTATTGTATACGACAATACTGGAGCCTTTTCGTTAAACTTCTTTTCTTTGATTATCACTCACAAACATTGTAAGATCAGTTGCAGAGATTGATGTTCGATTTGGTTGATCGTGAACTTCTTGGGAGACATTGAAATACAGCTTAATTCTACATTTATAATGTATTTCAATTTTTTGTTTTATTGTACAACGTTTTATGTTTTCCGATTGCAAAAGTTGAAGCTAAAGTTGTACTTCGTGTACACCTCGTGACTGTGTATCATTTTTCTTCTCGATTATCCTTCTTTGTTTCACACGTGTACATCTTGCTAAATGTTTTGAGATATATCACGAGACGTGAAAAAAACGAATTGCAATGATTCGTAATAAACGCTTTAATTAACCAATGAGGCGGTAAATTGGAACAAAATTGAATACAAATTAATTATGAGAACCTTTTCTTTAATTTAGGATGCGGTAAGTTTACAAATATTACCTACAAGCTGAGAAATTTAAGTATACATTACTTTCCATATACCTGCATACAGACTATTAGTATCACCTTTTCACCTATAATGCCAGACTAAAGACGCAAGTTCTTGAGAATGGTTAACCATTAGCAACTTATAGTGGTATACAATAATTACACAATTTATCTTTTGCAATTTATAAAATCATTTTTAAATTTCCCGCATTTTAATCACGTTAATAGCGCCATCTTCCCTAAAGGCGTCCAAACTGATGACAAATATTTATCGACAAGTAAGCAAAAGTGGTAACTGACTTTCATGAGTCCTCCCATCTATCGAAGAAACCCAGAAACAACTCGCACATTTTTACCAACAATAAAAAGAGACAACGAAGAATGGCATAGCTGCTCCACGTACACGGTAAACAGTCGAACTACTTCATTAACAGTTTCAATCATTCGTCAATAGATGGGGACGCAAACTAAGGTTACTGAATTTATGCGCGAAAATTTAAAAACACTTTCTTCGTTTATCTTTTTACTTAATTTTTATTTCTCCAAAGCCTCACTTTCAACAATAGTTCTTAATTTCAACAATAACAAACAAGAAAGCATTTCGCGACGAGCTGGCAGGTGGCAACGAAGCGACAGCTGTTGAACACTTGTTCATTATTTTCGATTCTTAGAATTGTCGCTTCGTAACGCTACACTCGAGGGTTTTTTTAACATGTTCATTCAGAGCTTGGAAAAATATTTCATGTAGTGAATAGGAAACAATCTACTTTATATTCAAATGTCATAATAAAGTATAAGCTTTATATATGAATTAGTTAATATGCATATATTATTATATAAGTACATTATAATAGAATAGTTAATTCGATTCGATGATAAATTTACGCGCATAAATTAAGTAACTTTAGTATGCGGCGCCATCTATTGAAGAATCATTGAAACTGTTAACGAAATAGTTCGATTGTTTACCACTCAAGTGGAGCTGCGATGTCGTTCTTTCTCTGTCTCTTTTTATTGTTGGTAAACATGTGCGAGTTGTTTGCGGGTTTCCTTGATAGATGGCATCCCTAATCAAAGTCAGTTACCACGTTTGTTTACTTGTCGATAAATGTTTGTCAACAGTTTGGACACCTGTTGAAGAGATGGCGCCATTACCGTTATTAAAATGATTTAAATATGCGGGAAATTTAAAAATGGTTTTATATATTCCGAAACGATAAATTGTATAATTATTGTATGCCACTATAAGTTACTAATGCTTACGTATGCACGTATACATTTATTGAACTGCAACGTGTAAAAAAAGTGAAGCAGTAATTAAAAAAAATAAATAAACTGGTATGATATAACATTCGTAAATTAATTTGAGAACTTTTATAACTGTTATTTCCATAATTCGAAGTAGTATCTACCTTTTAACTATGGTTCAATTAATTTTGAATAAAACTTTTAAAAATTTTATGTTTTTAACTGCAATTTGTTGGACATCTAATAATTTAAAATATAAATAAGGTAAGAGTGGCACGGTTATACTGTGTTATTATTCAACATACAGAGAACATTAATACAGGTTACAACATTAAGTTGTATTATCGTGTTAGCCAATAAACTATTTCATTAAAATATGCCCACTTTTATATGCGTTGCATACATTCACAGATAGTTTTCTAATAACATTATTTTCAAATCGCAAAAGATACTATTCGGGAGTAACTTAGTATCTTAAACGTTTGCGCAGTAACATTTTGAAACTCGTAGTAATAGTTGCAACCACTGGTTTTTGATTTATAAATTTTATCACACATCTGAACGGTTAATATTGAATATAAAAATAAATATTGTTACAGAACTCGTCTGGACCTGGAAATGAACAACAGGACCACACACAGCATCGGCAATCTCCACAAGAAATTACACACATGTTACAAAATCAGATTATTTATTGCCAAATTATTTTATACAGCGTATTCTACAAAACTCAAAATAAATCAGATTAATTTAACAGTATTACAATGCTTTATCATTTATTCCCTCTCTTGTCTTATCTAAGATAATAATAAACAATATCCTGCAAAAATTAAAAATAAGATTTGCAAAAGCTAGTAATAAACGCGAAAAAATAACAGAAGTAATTATATCTGTTGAAAAAATCCGAGAAATCGCGAAATTCCAAGAAAAATATTTCGTGCCACCTCCTCGGTCGTTATGTTCTCCTGATACAAAATTTCGATTTTTGAGGCAAGGTTCGGTTCCGATTCGGAATTTTCGCGCTCGAGAAATTCTGAGAAATGACGTCAAGTTCCGAGAAGTCACGAAATTCCGAGAAATTAGGAAATTCGGAGTAATGACGTCAAATTCCAAGAAAAAAATTTCGTGCCACCTCCTCGGTTGTTATGTTCTCCTGATACAAAATTTCGATTTTCGAGGCAAGGTTCGGTTCCGATTCGGAATTTTCGCGCTCGAGAAATTCTGAGAAATGACGTCAAGTTCCGAGAAAAATATTTCGTGCCACCTCCTCGGTCGTTATGTTCTCCTGATACAAAATTTCGATTTTCGAGGCAAGTTTCGGTTCCGATTCGGAATTTCCGCGCTCGAGAAATTCTGAGAAATGACGTCAAGTTCCGAGAAAAATATTTCGTGCCACCTCCTCGGTCGTTATGTTCTCCTGATACAAAATTTCGATTTTCGAGGCAAGGTTCGGTTCCGATTCGGAATTTTCGCGCTCGAGAAATTCTGAGAAATGACGTCAAGTTCCGAGAAGTCACGAAATTCCGAGAAATTAGGAAATTCGGAGTAATGACGTCAAATTCCAAGAAAAAAATTTCGTGCCACCTCCTCGGTTGTTATGTTCTCCTGATACAAAATTTCGGTCGGATCGTAACAGAATCCACATAAGTAGAAAATATGAGGCCTAGAGAAAAAGATATACGCATGAGAATTCCTGAATAATCGCTGCCAATATATGTATATATTTGCGAACTGTAGATTTGATTGATTTTGTAGACACTGAAACACTATACCCATTTAGCGATGAGAGGGTTGTACTAATTTTCGTCTACCTGTCACTTACAACCTAGAAAGGTATGAAAATTTCTCCCGTTAGTGACAAGCTGTTTAGATGATTAGCGGCTCAAATTAAAGGTAGTCTCTGCAACTATTTCGTGCTATTCTTACCTCAAATGCATATGTGTTTTCTTGTTACGTGGAAAAGGATGTATACATAAATTTTTTGTCTCATTGATAATATTTTTAAATCATCCGGATTTAGAATTAAAGTAGAAGCGCTCACAATTAATCTCCACTAAATTTTGTTCAAATCCTCTGCCTTATGCAGCTGTTAAAACGTTTATTGGCACTTGTTATAATTTCGAGCTTCGAGTTACAAGAGCAAGGTATATAGCCTAAAAAGAATAAAACATACAAAATTGTTTAGGAATTATACCTGTAAATGCTGATTCTATTATTCCGTTCGACAGAGATTAATCATTGTATCGAAAGTAAGTGAGACTTTGGAGAAATAAACGTTATGTTAAAAGATAAACGAAGAAAGTGTTTTTAAATTTTCGCGCATAAATTCAGTTACTTTAGCTTGCTTCCCCATCTATTGAAGAATGATTGAAACTGTTAGCGAAGTAGTTCGACTGTTTACCGTGCAGGTGGAACAGCTATGTCGTTCTTTCTCTGTCTCTTTTTATTGTTGGTAAACATGTGCGAGTTGTTTCTGGGTTTCTTCGATAGATGGGAGGACTCATGAAAGTCAGTTACCACTTTTGCTTACTTGTCGATAAATATTTGTCATCAGTTTGGACGCCTTTTGGGAAGATGGCGCTATTAACGTGATTAAAATGCGGGAAATTTAAAATTGATTTTATATATTGCAAAAGATAAATTGTGTAATTATTGTATACCGCTATAAGTTGCTAATGCTTAACCGTATGTGTATGTACGCATACATGTATTGAACTGTAACGTGTAAAAAAAGTAAAGCAGTAATTAAAAGAAATAATAAAGTGGTATGATATAATATTCGTAAATTAATTTGAGAACTTTTATAACTGTTATTTCTATAATTCGAAATTGTATCTACCTTTTGACTATTTAAAAAAATGCAATTAAAATTATGCATGTGCTATGTATGTCTAAATATAATTAATTTTCGAGAATTGAATTTTCCTTTTTTTATGTAAAAAATGACCAACCTTCATTTTCTAACTTTTAATGGCTTAAATTAAAATTTGAAGTTTTAGTTACAGTCTATAATAACTTTTGCAGAGTTTCTATTTGTGATTTATTTGCAATAAGCTTTTTTTTAGAATGCAGTATATGAATGGAAAATTGATGTAAAAATCGATGATGGCGCCATTCACACAAAACAGATCTAGCACGATCATATTCTTCTGATAGTTTACTCCACTTTTGCCGCAGATTATTCATTTTATTAGGGAAATATAATCTTGACAGAGATACCTGAGAATGTGGATAACATTTGTTTTACTGTTGTATGTTCCTGTTAATATACTCCAAGTTTAGTACAAAATCACTTACTTTTTTAACAGAATATAATTATTAACGAAGACATTTCAAGATATATTATTATTGGGAGAATGTAATTATAGAATTAATATTGCGTATCTTCAAGGGGCATTAGATAAATATGTTAATTCCACTACACAATTTATTTAAATACTGAACTTATGAATAATTGTTTAATTATTTCAAATAACAAGCTGTTTTAAATACATAAATTAAATTAAATTACCACTGTGAAATCTTTTTAGAAACATGTAGCAATGTTTGTAAGAAAAATATTAAAATAAAATTAATATTGCATTAAAAATATAAGAAATTAATTTGTCTCGTTCATTTATATCTACTAATTAAACTTTTAAACGAAAAGAATTAGTGTTTTGAAGGTTTCGATATAATAGAAAGAAATAATAAGAAATGAAGATATACTCAATTGACACAAATTTGTCAATATAAACAGAAAAAATTAGGTAACTGGAAATTAGGCTGCCTTGTCACGCATGGTAACGCATTTGCGAAGTTACATTTTGACAAAACTTCTCCAGTGTCAAATTAAAAAAGCGTTTTATACAATAATAATGCCAAAAAGATCACTTCAAAACCCACCTGAGAAAAAAATTAAACCAAATCAAAGTTCTATTAATTTAATTACAAGTACCAATTTCTCCACTGGACATAACCTCAACCCTGAAACGATGGTCGTTGATAAAATTCAAACGGAAAATAAAATACAGGATGAAACTATCTGCGTTTCGAAGCAATCACGGGCGAATGTTATATATCTAGAAACGCCTGTGAAATCGGAAAATGACAAAAAAGAGTACAGGTAAAGAAAACAAGAAAAAAGTTAATCTTTTCATCTTTCCTTTGATTTTACATAAATTTTATTTCTTTCTTGTTTAGAGTAATTAAGCTAGAAAATGGATTGACTGCTTTGTTAATTGCAGACATGTATTCTTTACCTTCTCGAGATGATGAAAGTAATGATAAAGGTAAAAGAAAAAATCTTCATTTTATTTTTCATTATTCATTTTCTTGTGATTGTTTCTTAATAAATGTTTATTATTAATTAGTGAACACCATAAGTAGTGAGAATGAAGAAGAGGATGACAATGAGGAAGGCAGCAGTGAGGGGGATGAGGATACTGAAGAAGAGGATGATACCGAGGATAATCAATCAGATTTTGATGGGGATACCAAAGATTCTTTTACATGCTCCAAACAACTGAAAAGAGAAGAAAAAATGGTATCTTTCACTGAAATATGCAGATTAATGTTTAACCAGCATAAAATATGAGCTGTTAATATTCTCAGTGTGCTGCTACGCATATTTCTTACACAGGCAGCATGTGGATTATCTGTTGGTGTAGGAAGCTTTAGTGATCCATCACAAATTCCAGGATTAGCACATTTTTTGGAACACATGGTTTTCATGGGATCTGAGAAATATTCACAGGTATTTATAAGAAAAAACATTCTTAGAATCTTTAATTCAGTAAAAACTAATTTTTCACATTTATTTATAGGAGAATGATTTTGATGCATTTATTAAAAAAAGAGGTGGATCGGACAATGCGTCGACCGAATGTGAGTTGACAACATTCTATTTCGAAATACAAGAAAAGCATCTGTTATCTGCTCTCGATCGGTTTGCTCAATTTTTTATTAAACCCTTAATGAAGAAGGATGCTATAACAAGAGAACGTGAAGCTGTAGAAAGTGGCATGTATAAAAAATATTTGAATGAAATTTAATTAACTTAAAATATAATAATATTAAATAATTTCTCTCCAGAATTTCAGATGGCTTTACCCTCTGATTTTTGTAGAAAAGAGCAATTGTTTGGTAGCTTCGCACGGCCGAATCATCCTGCAACAAAATTCAGCTGGGGTAATTTGATCACGTTACGAGATAACGTGACAGACGAAAAATTGTACGAAGAATTGCATAAGTTTAGAGAACGACACTACAACGCTCATAGAATGAAACTCGCTATTCAGGTTAGTCTTTTCTCAAAATCTAGTTTGAAACTTTAACATTACTGACTTAAGAATTTTATCATTAGGCTAGACTTCCACTAGATGTACTAGAAGACTATGTAATACAATGTTTTTCTAATGTACCGAATAATGGCTTGCCACCTGATGATTTTACTTCATTTAAGGGTGTAAATTCATTTGATATGCCAAGCTTTAGAAGAATGTACAAGATTAAGCCTATAAAAGACGTCTGCCAAGTATGTTTCAAAAACTTTAAGGATTTATAACTAGTAGCAGTTAATTTCATTTCGATTACAGGTCGAATTGACATGGTGTATGCCACCATTGCTCGATTTGTACAAAAGTAAACCGCACCAGTATGTCTCTTGGATTATAGGATATGAAGGAAAAGGTTCTTTGATTAGTTACTTAAGAAAAAAGATGTGGTGCCTTGCGATTTTCAGCGGAAATGCAGAAAGTGGTTTTGAGTATAGTTCTATGTATGCGTTGTTCAGTTTATCTTTAATGTTGACTGAGCAAGGTCACCAGCATCTGCCGGAAGTACTGAATGCTATATTCTCTTTCATAAATTTGATGCACAGGGAAGGTCCACAAAAAAGAATTTACGATGAGATTCATCAAATTAAAGAAATGAATTTTAGGTAAATTAAAAAGATCAATGATTATTGACGTAGTAAGTAAAACAATTGATAAAAACGTTTTTTTTTTAGATTTACAGAAGAATCTCCGTCGGCGGAATACGTAGAAGATTTGTGCGAGAATATGCACTATTTTCCTCCTCGTGATTATATCACCGGAAGTGACTTGTTTTTTGAGTATAATCCAGAAGCTATCAAAGCATGCTTAAATTATTTAACTCCTGATGACGTAAATATAATAATTTTTGATAAAAAGTTCAATGACGAGGAATTTGATAAAGTGGAACCTTGGTTTAAGACCAAGTACACTGATATGGAAATCCCTCGAGAGTGGATAGAGTGTTGGAGAACTATAGAACCTTTGCCAGAATTTCATTTACCATTACCCAATATGTTTCTCACTGATGATTTTAGTTTAATTCCAATACCACCTGATGTGTCCAAATATCCGACAAAAATCTATTCAGATGAAATTATAGAAGTTTGGTACCGACCTGATCCTAAGTTCGGCTTACCTGAGTGTTACATGTATTTTTATATTATATCACCTATAGCTGTTTGTTCATTGAAGAGGTAAATATTTAGAATTTTGTATAAAAAATTAAAAGAAATTTGAAAACAGGAATGGTTTTTTCAAATTTCAGCGCAACTCTAATGGATTTATACATTGCTATATTAAAGCAGTTATTAGTGGAAACATTGTACCCGGCCACGGTTGCCGAATTAAATTATGAAATTTGTACCAATGCGGAAGGAGCGAAAGGGATCATACTTAAAATTAATGGATTTAATCAGAAATTACCAGTAAGAAAATGTGTAATAAATTTATTTAAATAATTTCTTTCTTGATATTACGTTATTTTTCTTTTATTTGTAGCTTTTGCTGATGAATATTGCGAAATGTATAGCAGATAGTCCAACACTAATAACTAAAAAATTGTTTGAAGTGATGAAAGAAGAACAGATTAAGGCATATTATAATAGTTTTATTAAGCCTAAAAAATTAGTTCGGTAGGTAACTGTGTTTAGAAAGTTACATCGAATAAATCTACAATGTTTCTTTTCAATTCTTTCAGGGATGTGAGACTGTCAATTCTATTATTGGTTCATTGGATGGCCGTGGATAAGCATGTTGCCATTAATAATGTAGAATTTAATGAGTTCTTGAATTTCGTTAGGTATTTTACTAGTCACATTTATATTCAGTCTCTGGTACAAGGTAATATGGCAAAGGATGATGTGATTAAAAATATCCAGGAATGCATAAATACATTAAAATGTGGACCCTTATTGCCAAATACTATGCCATGTATCAGAGTGATGAAAATACCAGTCGGTTCACATTACTGTAAAGTAAGGAATTTCAATAACAGTGATGTGAACTCGGTTGTTATAAATTATTATCAATCGGATATCTCATCTGTAAAATTGTTAATTATTATTGAATTATTAATTGTAAGTATACGTTTGAATTATCCTATTTCAAATTTATTTTATAATAATAAATATTTTTATTAATTTCGATATAGATGATTATGGAGGAGCCTCTTTTTAATCAACTTAGAACTCAGGAACAACTTGGTTACGAAGTTTTCTGTTTGTTAAGGGATACTTTTGGGATCCTTGGATATTCTATTACAGTACACATGCAGACAGATAAGTACAATACGGAATATATAGATAACAGGATAGAAGCTTTCTTAGAGATGTTCAACAACATCTTAGAAAATACTTCGGAAAAAGACTTGAACAGTGTTAAAGCAGCATTAATAAAAGTAAAACAATGTGCAGATATTCACTTGAAGGAAGAAGTCGATAGAAACTGGTCAGAAGTTATTAGCGAAAATTACATGTTTGATAGAATAGAGAATGAATTAAGCATGATAGAACATATTAATATTGACGAATTAAGGAAATGGATGAAATCTCATACAATTAATGGGATCAACTTAAGAAAATTAAGCGTACACGTAGTTGGAAGCGCCAAGTCAACGGACAACGAGAATAGTGAAAACTGCAAATCACACGTAAACGGTATGAACTATGAATACACCGATTTTATACTATACTAAGAATTTTTTAATAAAAATAGTATATTATTTGTTTTTGATATAGTTAATCCACCAGAAATACAGAAAAGTGGAAATGTAAAATATTCATTGGCTTATGTTCTTACTCCAGAAGAAACTAACAACAAATCTTCAATGCACATCAGTGATATAGAAGAATACAAAAACCGATTGTATAGTTACCCCGTAAAACACACCACTTCATGATGCTAATTTCTTTTAATGAAATTGATAGTTATATTTAAAAAAACTTGTTTAATTATTAATGAAATGAAATAAAGATGTGGCAAATACTACAAACGTTATCAATTATTTGTTTTACCTCGTTTAATAAATAAGTTAGTACTGTAAAAGCAATTAAGTTATAATTTTAATAAATCTTATTATAATGTACGTTTTTATAAAATAACAGTACTAATTGAAGGAGTAACATTAAATTAAATTAAAGGTAGCACGCAATGATGAAAACATATGGACATAAAATGAAAAGTGAACCTATAATGTAAAATTTTAATTTTTTTTATAGTTCTTTTAATTGTATTCAAGACATGACAACACGTTTCAATAAATCATTAAACTTTCGAAAATCTTTCGAATCTCCGTGAACCTCTCACACGAACAGCTTTCTTTACAAAACTTCACTGAAAAGTTTGTTTCCTTTATCTCGAACTGTGCAGTGCGATCTGCAAGCTTTTCGTTTTTTCCTTTTTAACTCAATAAAGAATCTTTATGAATCATAAACCGTTCTCTTTACTTTGTATGTGTGTCGTGTAATTGCATTTATACAAGAAAAAATGAAGATAAATACTTATATATATATATTTTTCTTTCTTTAAAAGAAACAAACTTATAAATATCTGTTATTGGAGAAACTTCTCTGCTCGTTAGAATAAAGAAAAAAAAGCTTGTTCTTTGTTTTTCAATGCGTAATTATACTTTTTTCATGCGATTTCTCTGTTTTTATTCTTTAAAAAAAATCATGTCCTTCGTTTAACTGGCAGAGCAGTTATGTTCCAAACAACAGATTTACAACAAAATGTCAATGCAATTTGAATACTCTAAATTGTTACAACATCCATTAAAGTGCATTTTGCATTTTATATGTCGAATAATTATTGAATATATTGATTTTTTTTGTAGTATTATAGAGTTGCCACTACATTTATACAATGATTATCTTCTACTTTCCAAATATTTATTTGCTTTAAAAGTACTTTAAATGTGAATTTTCTTTACCTTTATAATAATTTGTTTGTTGCCTCGTGTTTTCGCCAGTACTGATTCTTCCATTCTTTCATCTTTCTTCACGCTTGTTCTTAAATTATTCAATAGCATGAAAATCTTCAACTTGTTAAATGTTTCTTAAATTCAAATATAATTAATTAAATTTCCCCGCTCTGCTTTTTCGTTCTTTTCCTTTGCTTAAAAGCATTTTCCTTGGTTTTTCAATTAACAAAAACAGAATCAGCTCTGCTTGACACTAGACACGAATGGGGTATATGTTACAACAGTGAGTTACAAGACAGAATAATCTAACGAGAATACATCGATGTGACAATGTGTTAATAAAGAAATGCAATAATCAGATGGGTCAGACTCGTGGTTATTTTTTAAAGTATCCCGAATACATCTGCAAATTGTCAATAGCATGCTGTCTTTGAATACAGAAATTATACATAGCATTCTACAACAAATTCTACAGTAAACGTATATAAATAGAATTTGTTGATTAATACAGATGTAATATTAAATCATTACATCATAGTAGCCTTAACATTTCGTGTTAACGAAACAGGGCTTTGAAAAGGCATACAAATATATTACACTTCACAATGACTTTTCTATTGTTTTAAGAAATATAGCAAAACCACACGTCGACCCATGTACAGACTGAAAA
Organism: Tetrapedia diversipes; assembly: GCA_033822845.1. Taxonomy (NCBI): domain Eukaryota; kingdom Metazoa; phylum Arthropoda; class Insecta; order Hymenoptera; family Apidae; genus Tetrapedia; species Tetrapedia diversipes. Next base: position 214,718 of record JAOPTO010000581.1, on the reverse strand, counting down.
TAATATGATTATTGACAAAATTGTAACGCATGTATAATTTTGTCTCTTTCTGCACAGCTGTGTCACTTAAATATAAAATGCTTTTGCTAAAGACTTCTCTCTTTTGTTCACACATTCCATGCACTATGTACGAGATCATCGATTATCTTGTCTTACGCGTTAGAACAAAAAAAGAGTAAAACAGAAAAAATAAACATACAGTGATTATAAATTGTAACATACAATGGTTACCCTTTGTGTATACTTGGGATTTTAATTATCATTTTATCTTTTTATCTTTATGCTGCTTCCTTTAGCTATGAAAAATAATAGCAGAATATATGTTATGTAATATTTAATAATATGTAAGGATGGGGCCCACATATATTTTCAACTACATTGATAAATGTTTAATTCGTTACTTCATCTTTTTTTTTGTTTTTTTTTTTTTAGTTTATTAATATTTTTCTTATTTATTTCCTTTGCTACTGTACTTTTAATATATCTTGTTAATAGGGTATGTAAGCGAAAACTATGGTAAAAAAGAAGAATTTAAAATTTATGTATTGAGTGTCAGAGAAACTCAATATCACCTTCACTTTTTACTTCTTTTATCGTTCATCGAGGGCACTCAGTATTTTTTACCCTACTGGGTTACTATGAAAAATTCTGACATTATCTACTAGCATGAAATTGTAAGTATAGAGTACATTATATAAAAGAAACGAAAAGAGAATGTTAAACGTCTTTTTTCTTCTTTTTTTAATGCCCATCGGTTGCATGCTTCTATCAGAGATACATAGACAAATAATAACATAAACATATTGTTCATTCATTTTTTTGTGGCAATCATTTAAAACAAATTATTGAAATTAAATGATCCGCTCCATTTTTATATATTATATTATATTTTTCCCTATGTGGTACGATTTTCGCAAAATGGCCTAAGACTCTACTACAATGTGATTACAAATTAAACAAAGAACGAAAAGAATAGCAGTAATCATAATAAAAAAAAAAGTGGTAATACAAGATAAATAAACAGCGAAACAGCGAAAAATTTTCATTTCTTTTTACAATGAGAAACGCAATCAATTATGTTTCTCGAGGATGCTTAGTTAATTGCTGTATCGACATAGAATAGTAGTTTATTCTAACAAAAAATACAGCTATAGTGCGGATTCAACAAAAAAGAAAAAAAATGAAAGAACAGTCCACTGGAAACTGACACACTGATTTACAACAGAAGTGTTTCTATAAATTATTAAAAAAAATACATATAGTCACTTAATTTACATTTTCCAACATTTCTCACTTATTAAGCATTTATCATCAATATTCGATCCTTATGATCATTATTATCAACATTGTTACATAGCAAGGGTTTAAAGATGTGTCTTACTTCAAAGTACAATTAATTTTCTGTTTACCATAGTGATACGAAACGTTCGAAGACTGAGTTTATTAATGGATTTTTGACCACTTTTTTGGAATTTTCTAAATACACAAGAGATTATTTGTTTTATGCGTCGACTTATATCCTTTTCTCACTTTTTTTTCGTACGGATGCTAGTTTATCATAAAACTTGTTTCGTGGGCCCCCTTTATTAGCGTGTTTTATTATTTTTTCTTTTCTTTTCTTTTGCTACTTATAACGAAAAAAGCAGGTACGAGTCAGGTGCGTACCTGATCCTTTTACGTCGGTTATTTTATTTACCATTTTACGCCAAGCTTTCATTTTCTTTCTTCTGTATTACATATTACATTTTCATCATTTACTTTTGTGATATTTATGTTTTATATTCTTTTCAGTAATACGAATTTCGTATATGTTTTCTTCCTTTTGCTCATCCTTTATTTTCGCCTTTCTTGTTTTTTTTTCTGTTTCATAATCATATCATGGTTTTACTTGGTTTTGTTTCAATATTTAGTATATTAAAATTACTTCATTTCTTATGTTTATTGCGTTACTTTATATCAGTGTAGCAACAACCGATCTTGTTATGTACTATCATGTTTATACATAGATAGATATATGTCTTTTTTATCCTTTCTTCCTTTTATTTGGCTTTGTTTTATATTTTGTATTTTCCGGTTTGCACATATTAGGATGATCGATTTCTCTTAAAGAAAATCTATCTTTACACAAAAGCGTAAAGTGACATTTTACTCTCAAATATTCATCCGTCGGATCTAAAATCTTCCTGTTTCTAGTTTAATATTATTATTATTAGTATTATAATTATTATTATGTTGGTTAAGTCATTTGTGAACGATTGGCATCGTTTTAATTTATAACTGTTTAAGAAAGATTACACGGTGATCTTTTTTTCTATCATTTTCATTCTTTTTTTTGTATACGTTGACGCATGTTTATATATTGTTATGTATTATATTCGAAAAAGAACATATGTATGTGTGTTACTAATTCAGATGTCAAATGATAATTTTCATTTTTGTTTTTTTTTTTATTTATACAGTTTCATTTACACGACTCCGTTTCTTCTTTCCTTTCACTATTTTGTAATCTTCATCTTGTTCTTTCAAATTGGCTTAGAAAAACAGTTTGTTATATGCATATGTTTGTATAGTTTACACTGAAGCTGATATTCATTTTCTTTACTGAAATTGGCTCTATTTTGTTTTAGTTTTTGTTTTTTAATCTTTTTCTTTCATATGTAAGCAACTCAGAATTCTGAGAGCTTCGGAGACACAGAAGTATTAATGAGATTTTCCTATTAAATTACAGATGTCAAACACATTCAACATACCCATCATCCTTTCTAAAGCACTTTTTTACCTTCCCTTACCTTTTAAATTTCTTTTTCACCTTCTGTACAATATCCTTTCTCTTCATGATCTTCATCACTTGCTTTAACTTTCAGGCTCAGTTTAACCATCGCACAAATTATATAAAGTTTTTCATTGTCTTAATGCATCTTTTACGCAATAACAAATCTACAAAAATATAACATTTTTATCTTATCTCTCATTATATTATCTCAATAAATGGCTTTTCTTTCTCTCTTTCGCTCCCGTTCGCTCTCTTATTCAATTTAAATTACTTCAGCCCTCTAAACATATATCCTTTCTCATCACCATATTTACTTACTCTTTATGTTTACTCATTTTCATAAATAATCGTGTTCTGTCGTGCTGTCTTGTTTCTCTGTTATATGTATTATCATACTTTATCGATAAAAGAACCATCTCTTATTCGAATTTCAGTGATCTTTAGTAGAATGTCCTTCTGACTATTCTACGCATAAATAGTATTTTTTTTTTTCTTCTTTTTGTAACATGATCATCTTCTACATTGATACGGTTCCTCGCGCAGCAAACGCGCGAATTCACCTGACTCCTCTTTTATGTACATCAATCACGCGCTGTCACTTTTAAAGTAACTATTCGTATGTACAGTAAAACGAGGGACATGTATGTCCTTTGGAAAATATGTTACATAAAACATAGATCTCTAAGATTTTCATATAGAAAAAAGAAAGAAAAATTTTCAATGAAATTACAAAAAAAAAGCCAGAACTTTTCGACGGTATTATCAGTTACTGTTTTTCGTTGTTAATTAAAATAGGACTTCTTATCTTGATGATTCGAAATTGAAACAACGCATAATGCAGCATATTTTCCAAATGACACTAGAAGCCTGCTGCAAAACTAACTCTTTCAGAGAAACTCGTCTTTCTTTTTTTAAAAATCTAAGCCGACTAATTTTGCAGCAAGCCCACTGTAGGCTACATATCGTATCTCTTATCGTACATTTAAATTTGTAATTCGTTCCAAAGTCACTCATTCCTCTCTCCATCAACGCAACAGCAAATAAATATATCGATCGGTTCATCGTATACGCGCGCACACGTCCCTAATGTTTCAATTTGTTCATGTTCTTACATGTCACGCGCGTGTACGTGAACCGACACGCAGTAACATCCCACGTTTATATATACATTTCTTATGTTTTTTTATAGGTTCGTTCTTAGTCACACGTTCATGACACTCATTCTCTCTCTCTCATTTTCTCTCTCTCATCGCAATTTTCACAATAAACATTACTCTTTCATTCTTACGTAATCTTTTTACTTTCGCACCCAATACTAGCTAGAGCATTCCTTCATATCCACACTCACACACAAGCACTCACAATATAATATGCTATGGGAACCTCTAATCTAAATCATATATAAATATATATTTTACCTATATGAAAAGCATCAGTCTCCATTTGCTAATGAATGTCTCAGTATTCTGTTTCACATTATCTATAAAACACAGTAAAATTATCCGTGATACAATATCTGGTTGAAAATCGCGTTTATCTGTCGGTGTGGTTTTTGCTTTAGAATGTGTAATCCTTGTCACGCGTCTATATTTTTTAGAAATCAGAGTACTGAGACTGTCAATGCGAGCATTTCATATAATACCGGAAAATATATATTTTCATTGTAAAAAAAATAATCACACTTCTTAAGAATTAAATACTTATAGCAGCTGACGACTTGTTCTCGTTTTTAGTAAAATTAGCGCACGCATACACTAATCAGTCGAGTTCATCCTTATGGTGATCCGAGCGGAGTAGTACTAGTCTAAAAACATGCTCGTGTCGATACAAGCACGATTTCATTGTTTTTATTTTCTTCTTTTTTCTTTTAAATCATGTTTGTTTTCGCTCTTATCTTACACACTGAATGGTACGTTTGGCAGTGAGGACATCGTATCGTGTATGTTGAAAATGGGTCTACATTCTTGTGGTTTTAACAATATCTTAACATCGCATTAACGATGCTTTGTCTCCTATATTAGTTTAATTAGTTTGGCCCCATTAGAGCTTTAGACATTGTTGAGTAATTCTGCGCGTAACATTTGAAAAATCTTCATTTTTCTTATTATGCAAAAATTCAAAGTAATTTGATCCAGATGTTTCTCTTCCTTTTCAAAATACCAATACCAAACTTGTATGAAAATCAAACTTCTTTTTTTTATGTTTATAAAAATTAATCTGTTGAATTAAATGAAAACGATTCAACCGTACATGAAAATTACGTTGAAACTTCCAAATGTCATTGGCACATTGTTACTCATTTACACACACTCGTTTTTCTTAAGCAGATTCTTTTGATTGCAGTCTTGAGTCACATCCGGGAGTGTCTAAAAGTCGATAAAAACGTGATGTATAAATACCTAATTCTCCGCAGCAACTGGTGCGACTAATGATGCATCTCCTTGCCCCTTTTCTATTCCTTTGCCATTCTCTACTGCATCCTCAAACTGGCCTGGTACTGGCAGTGCCTCTTTTGTTGTATTTATGTTTGGTATTGAATCACTAATAAACAAAATTATCATGAACAAACTTATCTCTTGAAAATGCCAGTATGATACGAACACTTACTTATAATCATCAGTTATCTCATCAACATTACTACCCCGTCCTCTATTGTCTTTTTTGTTTTCACATTCTTTATTTTTTTTTACCGTAGTTTTCTTCTTACCGGTTGCCTATATAATAATTTACATTTACAACTTTAAAAATTAGTAAATTAGATTAAAAAAAAATAATTATTTTTTACCTTCATCTGTGTTTTCTTTCCACGACCTGCAATTGGAGTACGATTGTTTCCTCGAGTTGGAAACGTGGGTCGACCTATAGGAGTGAAACCACGAGGGAGACCATACTTGAGACCACCAATTGATGTCACCTACAACATATGCCTTAAAAGGTTACATTGGATAACTTTTATTTTATTATTATTTTCCTTTTTTTTTAATTAATCTTGAACTAATAAAATTACAAGCATCTTAACGTTTTTATTAGAAAATACACTGCAATTTTTTTCTTCTAACTGAGTTAAATTTAAGGTGACATAAGAGTAATGTAACAAAAAATTTTTAATTTACATAAAAGATTTTACAACAAAATATATGCAACAGCTGTATTAATATGCACATAATATAGCAGAGTACCGCTTACTTGTGGTGGAAGTCGTCCACGAGGATGTCCCTGTAGAGGCTGAGGTAAACGACCAGGTTGTCCATAGTTTGGACCCCACTGTCCAACGACGACTCCAGCAATTTCAAGTTGTCCACCACGAGATGGTATGGGACGTCGCATCAGTCCACGTTGAGGCATAGTTCCGCTGCCTCTTCCACGCATTAAGCCATCATTGATAGAACAGCCGGCAGCTAAAATATTTTGTGGCACTGGTACACGAATACCTAGACGGTACACGAAAATTAGAGAGAGTTACATATTAATAGATGAGAAAAATTATGTAACAGCTTTGAGATTTGTAGATCAAATAATGATACATTAATCTACAAAGCAATACAGCTGTATTTCTCTTCTTCCATTCCGAAAACATACCACTAAATGTGAGCATGGTATATTAAGGTTGTTGGAAGATAAAAACTAAAGCATATTGAAAAATGTACCTGGGCCAACTGGTGGTGTTCGCGCAAAAATAACATTAGTGCCCTCTAAAATAGCTTTTTTCATTCGTTCGACTTTCACGATGCGATCTATATGGCCACCACAGAGTTCTAATAAATTTTTTGCAACTCTAGCGCGAGCTAATGTGTGATGAAACAATTTCCCATCGAAATATAGCCATGGACAGCACATTAACCAAGGAATTGGTGCACCACAAGCATCGTTAGCTAAAAGAGCAGTTTCAACACCAGCCATAAATAAGGTAGCTAGTTGTACTCCGCGGGACGTCACTAAAGAAAGCTGCGCAACGAAACATAATATGTAAACTGATGTAATATTCTTATAACTACTTTGATAAAAACACTTTTTACCTGTAGATCTTGTAAATATTGAGCGTTCATAAGCTCTGGCGAAAATGCTTGTGCAATAAAAGCGTCTAGTTCCCAACGGCGTAAAACCTTTATTTTATCCGAAAACGACATAATATACCTTAATACACATGCCATGACTAAAAGATGTTGTGGTACATAAGAAGTGTTTAACATGAGAGGTGTATCCGACTTCATGCAAGTCAAGAATCCACGTAGTCGACGTCGTTTGTCGTCTATGCCTATACTGTAAACAAAAATTTTGTATGAATTTCTTCACATCATCTGAAAAGTGTAATTATAAATTGCATACCCAAACCATAAACGTTGAATCGTAGGAACACCCCAACCAATTTGTTCTGCTTTTACTAATTCTGGAGTTAGATAAGGATTTGATTTGGACCATACCCACTCCTTTATCACAACATCTGGGACTTCAATTTTTTCGCTATCTAAAAATGATGTAAATGTATCGAAAGCTATCAGTTTTTCTATAAAAAGAATAAAGCAGTTACCCACCTCCCTTCTCTTTACTTTTAGCAGCTAAATACATTCTGTGATGAAGATTGAATAGTATTGCATACACCATTTGTCTCACAGGCCTATAAATAATATGAATCGATGGAAATTCACGATGATTCTCATCCTCAAGGAGGACGGGCAGTTTAATCTCCCCAGCAATAAGAATTTGATAAATATGAGGAGACATCAAGCCTTTCTGATGCCGTTCAGATGCAGTACGCATCACTTCTGGCACTGTACTGGGAATAGTTGTCGTTTTTTCCATCTGGCGTGCCGAATCAGCAGTCGCGTGGGATGGAGATGTGGCGGAAGAACTACTACTCGAACTCGACGAACTAATCAGAAGATTATGTGTGCCATTTATGGCATGTCCGTTGCTTTGTTCTTCCTCTGTCCTAACGTTATCAGCGTCACCATGGCCCTGAATACCTGGTGGATCTATTACAATTTGTGGGGCAGACTTTGCATTCGCAGTGGCTTGCTTATATGCGTTTAAACTCTCACGTTCACTTTCTACTGTTTCAGAAGCAAACCTAGATGTTTCTAAATTCGAGTCGACCTCCGAAGTTGATGGTGTTTCAGATGAATTCGACTGTTGTTGCACATTTTGCCTGGAATCTACTTTGTGCACTAAAATGATTAGTTTATTCAAAAGGCTGAAATGTTTTCATAAAATTACATACCATAGATTAAAGCAATGGCTTACCTCTATTTGGTTTCACTGGCTTATAATGCAAGAATCCATCTTTAGTTCCATTTATGTAATACTGAACTGACTGTCTCAGTTTAGAACACCTTGGATCAGATAGGGAGCCAAAAACTTTCTGTGAAACTACGTCCAATTCAACAGATGGCAGATCCCGGACGAAATTGGCAATGGTTTTAATTGAATGCTCGACATTCACTTTGTTTAGAACAGTAGTTAATCCTTTATTAATGTTTAATTTCTTATAAAAGTCAGCTAGGTCATGCTCAGTTAAAATATAATTTCCAAGTAAAGCAGCTAACAAGCATAGTCTATCGGAAGGGATATTTAATGCTTTTAAAAATTCCGGAAGGATGTATTCTTTGGTGTCGAGAGAGCCCTTGTACGTTAATTTCAACTGCTCAGACGAAAAATATCGTGGTGGATCGAAAGCAGCATACTCTGCATCATCAGCGATTAAGCCATTGAAGTTATTTTCTCGACAATACGCAATGACTTCTTGATGATGGTCATCCATACTACACAGTACTGTAACATTTAGATGCCGCAATGCCATACGTAGACTGGTTCTTAAACAAACTGGCGGAGTCCACCAAATTTTTGGAGGTGGTTTAGCCTTAGTTAAAATATGTTTTAATACCTAGAAAAAAAAAACATTATGTAATTGCTCATTGGAATTTCATTGAGACTTCTCTAAGTATATTGGTTAACCAATCACTTACATTATTAACTTTAATTCGTACTTGTAATTGATTTAGAACCCAGTCTGCACGTCTTGGAGATTCAAAACATCCATTAAAGAATACAGCTAATTCCAAACCTGACATTTCTGTTGCTTGTATGAGAACAGCTAAAAACTGTAACATTCGGTTCCATTGTCCTCCACAAGCCCAATCTGAGCCAGAAATTATTTCATTAAATAACTTACCTAATCCAATAATAACTGTATAAAGAAAATATAATATGTACCTGAGAAATATCCTCCATACAATCTGTCTAAGCAACATTCTCCATCAAGAACTAGTCTTAATTTTCCAGAATGCAACTGTTGTGTTTTACCAACACGATTATGTTGTCTCTGAGTAATGGTACGTGCTATTTTTAATAGATCCACAGGTACAGATCCACTTTGTACATAATTGCTGTCCAGGAAAACTTGTAAATCTTGAATGCCCATTTTGCTCAAGATTCTTTAATAATGTACAATTACTTGCTTGTTTCTTATGTTATGTTATAATATTTTATTTTGTTGCTTTTCTTAATTCGTTATACGAGTGAATAGTTTTATTAACTTTCAGTTTCAGATGTTTTTACGATACGAAGAAATCTAATTTCAATTTCAATAATTTCAACCTGAAAAGCAAAGTGTATATTAATTGTATTTACCAAGCTATTTTCACTTTTTTTTCTATATTTTCAGACCAAAGGTAAATCATTTGGAAACATCTAAGAATCTAGATTGAATAATTTACTTGACAGCTTGTACCCACATTTGGCTAAGAATTTTTTGTCTAAAAGACATGAAGCCGAAAAACAAGTGAAACAACACTTAAAGATAATATTCCTACATAATATCATGCAAAATTTTTAAAACCAAGCATTGAATTAATTCTGTTTTGAGACAAGAAACGTTAAAATTATGGTCCTTAATTAAACACTCAAGAACTGAAAATTTGTCATATTCGTGATAGAAGTATGCCGACGCCATTTATTTTGTTTATATGTAACCATCCATTTCAGCTTGCTTTTTTCTTCTAAAGAACTAATCGATTTTATCAAGACAATTGTCATAATAAACTTGAGACATGATAAACCGGAATTTTCTGCATCTTTTTTCGGATAATTAGACGTACTTGAGAAAGAGGAACTGTATAGACCGGCATGGCGAGGTCTCAGCTCCTACATAAAGCTTATGCAAGGAATTCGCGCGGTTTCGTGACCAGCTTTTCATACAAACGACACCATGCGAATTCTAGTTAATATGATTTAGTTGCTTGTAGTCTGAAAAGAGACAATACTTACGTTAAATTAGCGATAATCATCGTGGCCCCAAAGAAACACAAAACACACGGGCTTTGAGAGTAGGTGACGTCGGATTCGAAAACGGAAATGAGCGCTCGGCCGCGCTCGGATATCTACGCTGTTTGTCCTAGTTCCACTGGAATATACTTCTCGATTGGTTTGTTCACTGGAATTAACCGTATTTGCCGGAAATGAATAACTAACATTGTTTTGAAAATACAAACCGAGAAAAAAGATTTAAAACTATCTTGAACGACGTTAAAATATTAAAATGATACACTTAATATACCACGTGTATGTATTTAAAAAAGTGGTACTTTTTATATGTAATTTAGGTGATTTTAAACACTACATAACTTTAATACCGAATAATAATATAGTGTATGTAATAATAAAACATAATAAAACACGCACTTGATTACCAGTAATATATAAAATTTTGATTCTTATTATAAATTCAATATTTGATAATTAGGATAAATGAAACAAAACCATCCTTACAACATATTCATTTAATAGAAAAACGTTGTCTATTTTCTAATTCTTATTTTTGTTGATGATACAAAATTATAGCTATTTTTAACAGATTAAATTATTACAGATTTGAGATATTTAAAAAATAAAATAAATTGGTAGTGGTCTTTATATAAACAGGCGTAACTACATCATTATTTCAATAATCTTTTTCCTTTTAATACCTTTTTATACAAATACATTCATTCGCATCACAAACATACAATATATATGTATATATATATATACATATATATATTTATTGTGGTCAGTCATTAATTCTTTTCGCGTTGCTGTATAATGAAAAACGATGGAAGATCAAATAAAATAAATTATATTTTTACTGTAAATGGTACTTATCAGTCTACAATACATTACAATGATGAACTGATCGAATGATTTTTTTTCACCCGTACATAATTATCACTTCCTTAATTAATGTGTCGTTGCGATAGTATGATCACAAAAAACAATGTGAAATGCTGCAATCCAAGAATACAACTACTGTTTCTTGTTTTCTGTACAACAGGGCCATTTTTACTCGCAACAACTACGGTTGCATTATTTAATCAAAGTATTACTATACACTGTATAGTCATACAACTAAAAAATTATAGTCTTATATGATACAATTCTCGATTATAATTCATCGTGTTTCTCTTCATCTCTTTCATCTTCATCCATGTTTATGATTTTTTCTGAATCAGTCTCTACTTCTTTCTCCATCGAACCAAACATTTCTTCCTGCACCTCCTCTTCCTCAGGAACTTCGTCGAGAGAAATACCCAAAGTCTTCCTCATTAACTGCTCTACACTGTCAGCAAAGCTGGCAGTTTCTCTGAGCATGTATCCCGATCGAAGAGTAGCTGTCCTAAACATCATCAGAGCAATGTTTTTTGCTGTCTGATCAGTAGTGTCCACTTCTACTCTTCGCAGAAGCTCCCTAATAAGTGGATGTCTCGGATTAATCTCCAAAGTTTTTTTCTGATTTAAATAATACGTTTTTTGAGGGTCATCAGATTTCTGATGAGCATTCGAAATAGCCAATCTTTCCATGTTCCCTGTCCATCCGAACATGCTGGCAACTAGAGCACATGGGGAATCTGTAAGACGTTCGGATACCTGGGCCTTGCTAATATGATCCTTCAGAACATCATTCAACCACTTAATTAGCGGTTCGAAGGTGGCCTTCAATTGTTCCATCCTCTCCTTAGCTTTTTCTCCTTCATTGATCGAAAAACCTTCTTTGGCTACGTTCTGAAATTTCTTGCCGTCGAATTCAGGAAGAGCAGAAATAGCATATTCGTCGACTGCTTCGGTAAGGTACAAAACTTCATAGCCCTTCTTATCTAGTCTTTCAACGAATGGCGATTTTTTCACTTCTTCCTCAGAAGAACCAGCAATATAATAGATATACTGCTGATTAGGTTTCATTCGAGATACGTAATCTGACAACGATGTCATATTCTTCTGTGTAGACGAATGGAATAACAAAAGTTTAGATAATCTGGCTCTATTCTGAGCATCTTCGATTACGCCCAACTTAATATTAGTACTATACTCTTTCCAGAATTTCTCGTAATCCTCTTTGGGAATTTTCTTAATCATATCTAGAACCTTCCTGATCAATTTCTTTTTTATTACTTTTATAAGCTTGTGTTGCTGCAAATTCTCACGCGAGACATTAAGTGGTAAGTCGTCACTATCAACAATACCGCGAATAAAGGATAAATAATTCGGCATCATATCTGTGAATTTATCCGTAATGAACACTCTTCTGACATACAATTTAATGTTATCTGCTTTAGTACCATAACGATTAAAGCTGTCACTGGGCTGAACTTTTGGTATGAAGAGAAGTGACTTGAAGGTGACCTCACCCTCTGCTATAAAATGAATTTTTGCTAAAGGATCTTGGGTGTCTTTTGTTAATGCTTTATAGAAATCATTGTAGTCTTTTTCATCAACTTCAGATGGTTTTAGGGTCCATATGGGTTTAGAATCATTCAACAATTCCCAATCCCATATGGTTTTGTCTACTCTTTTCGTTTTCTTCTCTTCCTCTACATCTTCTATCTTTGCATCTTCTTCCTCATCTACTTTATCTTCAGTGGACTCTTCCCTTGTAATTTCGTCATCCTTTATTTGTTTTTCTTCTTCTTCTTCTTCTTCATTTACTTGGACTACTTTGCTGCTCCATAGATAGATCGGGAAGTTGATAAATTGTGAGTATTTTTTTACAAGATTTCTGATAGTATCTTCCTCCAAAAAGTCCAATGCTTCATCTTTCAAATGCAAACTTTAATAAAAAATTAATTTAATTAATTTAATGGATTTGATGAAAATAAAACTTAAGAAATATCATTTTACTTACCTAACAGTTGTACCTCTTTTTAATACATCTCCTCTGGGATCTTCCACAATACTGTAACTACTACTGTCAGATTGCCAGATATATTGCTTGTCATCATTATGCTTAGATGTGACTACTACTGTATGCGAGACCAAAAATGCAGAATAGAAACCAACTCCAAACTGACCAATCATATCATTTAAATCTTGAGTATTAGAACTTTCTTGCATTTTTCCCAAAAATTCGGCTGTTCCTGATTTTGCTATAGTTCCGAGATTGTTAATTAATTCATTCTTGGTCATGCCAATACCAGAATCAGTTATACTCAATATCTTATTCTCTTTATCAGATTTTATTCTAATGGCTAACTCTGGATTAGTATCCAAAACATTTTTATCAGTAAGGGAGAGCAATCTTATTTTATCTAAAGCGTCAGATGCATTGGATATCAACTCTCTTAGGAAGATATCTTTGTTGCGGTATAGAGAGTTGATAATGAGTTTCATAATACGATTGACTTCAGTTTGAAATGTAAATTTCTCAGCTCTTTCTCTAAGTTCCTTTATTTGAGCTACATTTAATCCATCTAGCTTTATTGCTTCTTCTTCTCTGTGAACCACCTCATCATCTACAAAATATGTTCCATTGTTAAATTATATTTTATTTATTACTAAATATGATAATCAAAACTTTGCAAAAAATTACTTTTAATCCTGTATAGAAGCAAAACGAAAGTATGTTAAAGACACCATAATCAAATAAAAATTTCATATATACATTCATTTCATATCTCCATTACTATAAATGATTAATCAAAATTGATAGCGATAGAAACCATAATAAGTATAATAGAGAAAATATCTTACCTGTTCGAGATCCTTCACGGCTAGCACCCAAATCAATTTCCACGGTTCCAACATCATCCTCTATTTTATCTTCTGCTCTAATGAATCCTGAATGATAAAAAGATACATTGATACACTAGTTCAATTCACGTATGAATATTCGTTTTTCCTCACGCAATTACGAACTTTTTTATTCGACTTACCTGTCCACAAGAACAGAACTGATAATAATACAAACGCTTTTTTCATTGTTATCATAAACAGATCAAGAGTAACGGTACTGAAAAAAAGCGAAGATACTTCTAAAAGCAGTTCAAACACCTCGCTCTACTGTTTTCCGCCGACTGTCATATAATCTAGCTCACAATGCTCTGATATAGTAAGAGGAGAATACAGTAATCCACCAATGAGCTGAACCCACGCAATACATACTGACCAATAGAATATAAGCCGGTTACAACTCAGTCCAAATGTCTTCTTCTTATTGGTGAACAGATTTGACACATGCAATTTATAATTCCAGAATATTCCCTTAGAATTTTCTGTACTTTCTACAATAAAATACTTATTAAATAATTATTTTACACATTCCGACTATATTAATTACTATAAAATATATATTCAATACGAAAATACTGATGTATCTAAGCAAATTTATGTTTAATACAATTAAAAAGAACAAAAATGAAATTGATTAAAAATGTGATTACTATGATTATCGACAGAGAGTAAGTATAAATTCTGCTATAGATAACTTATCAACTGCTGTTATATTAATAAAATTAAACTTTTCAAGTTTTACTTTTTACACCTTTGTCATCTACATATTATGTTTGAAGATACATACATTGAAATATAATTCCATATTTAATACTCGTATTTCTACATGCGATAGTAATGCATTAATGTTTCATATAAAATGATTACTAAGGTTATTTTGACTCAGATATATACTATAAATCCAGTATAAAATAGATCTACAATCAAAAAAATATTTTCGATATCAAATTAATACTGCCAGATTGTCACAGTGAATCGATAAAAACAATTTCAAACGTAAAATTCAACAAAGTAGATCCCTTGAAACAAAAACCGGATATGAATGTTACTCCAACGTAATTATGCAATAAAGCAACTTCAAATTACTTCAATTTTTCAATTTCAATATTGGTAAAAATAAATTTATTTCTTAAAAAATAAGTGGAAAACTGTTTTCCTATTCTTAGGAATATAACTAAGCATATAATAGATTGTAATTTCCATCAAGATGAACCATATGAAAATTATTGACAACGAATCAGTATCGGCGATCACGCGTAAACTTTTTGTCGATATACATGTTGTGACCAGTAGGTCGTTATGGATACCTTTTCTACAGACGATTGTACGGATGGTACACGTTGAACACACCTTGTTCTCATACGTGAATGTGTTTTGTCCATTCACGTGTATAATGCAACGTGTATTATCCTATAGAATGCGGGAGCTCGCGTCCAGAAAGTCCCTTATTTGCCTTCCGGTCTTCCTCAGAAGTGTTTCAAATATTTCATCTTCGCCCTTTATCACCGACGGCTGATTAGAATTTTTCCAAAAAACAGGTACATGCGGTTTCCATTAAACCTTCCAGACATCAAGGTAAGCTAAAATGAAAATTGAAATAAAAGGATTTAATTATCAATAACTCAAAATTACCAATATAAAATATTTAAAAAATCTATAGATAGTAAGAACTTATTATCTCTAAGATATATACGAATTAAGATCTTCCACTGAATGATCACTTAATGATACTTAGACTTTAAATTAATATAAGAGGAATATTTTTTTGTTGCAACCTACTTTTCTTCATCATCTCCCTTAAACAGGTGTTAAGTTGTAATTCATCAATGTCACAAGCTGTTTTCGCTACTAATTACTGCATGTATGTATCTGCAATTTTTCTTTTGTCTTCGCAAATAACTGATGGAGTAATTTGAGCGCATAGAAAAACGGGATCATTCATCGATCGATGAATTAAATGTAAAATCGATTCATGACACCTCTGGGGAAACTAAATTGCTTATCAGTGGTGTATATAATAAGTGGAACTGGCTGCACTATAATTTGACATTGACCAAGGGAAAAAAAAAATTTATAAAATTGGTGCCAACTCCCACCCTTTTTCTTTTTTTTACTGTTTGCTTCTCTTGCAATCTTTTACTTATCTCTGTCCCTGTTTAACCAAGATAATAAATTTATCCAATATATTCAAGACAAATGATAAATCTCAAAAATAATCAGTGATATAGTTGGATGTTGCTTGATTTCTTTTCTGTTTATATAACTGGAGAATTAAATATAGATTTTCTGTCTGTTTCTTGAATATCTGAGTCATAGTCGTGAATCATAGCAGAGATTTCTCTTTCAGGCATGTTTCTGAACAGGCCGCAGAGCGCAACAACCAGGCAAGAGATTGAGATGGTCTATAAGGCCCAACGGGCCCTACACAACACTACGGATTCCATAGAAAAACTTCGTTTGCTTTGTCTGGCTAGGGGTGCTAATGGCATCCTTGGTTTGGGCAGGTAAGTAACTCATTACTTTTTAATTGCTTTTAAAATACAGCAACGCGGTATTAACAAATTCAAATTCTACCTTAGTGATTGTCTGTTGCTATATTCATTAATTCTTAGAATTTGCTTCAAGAAAAGAGACAAAACACACTTGAAACTTCTTAAAAATTTACCACTCTTAACTGCAATCTAAATACGTCTACCTTATGGCTTGTTTATAGAACATTTCGTCGAATGGATGATGATGGAAACAAGAAGCTGAACATGGAAGAATTCACAAATGGTCTTCACGAAAGTGGTTTGGATATTTCAGACGAGGAAATCCAAGATATCTTCAATAAGTTTGACACAGACAGCGATGGAAATATTAGCGTCGATGAGTTCATCGTTGGTATAAGAGTACGTGCGTTTTTCTAAAATACAGAGGTTCTAATTGATTGATATATACTTAAGGAAAACATTCTTTTTTCAGCCTCCAATGTCTCAAAGTCGTAAAAACGTAGTAGATCAAGCCTTTAAGAAATTAGATAAAACCGGCGATGGGGTAATTACAGTCGATGATCTGAAAGGTATTTACAATGTTAAATGCCACCCTCGTTACATCAGCGGTGAGGAGAGCGAAGAAAGTATTCTGAACAAGTTTCTAGCGAATTTCGAACAGAATAATACCAGAGATGGTGTTGTGAGTAGTTCTCCATATGTCTAAGAACTTTCTCCTTTGTTAGAATAATTGAAAAAACATGGTGAAATAGGGATTGCTTCTTCTGACCATAAGCAGTATACTGACTTTAGGTCGTCCATAATATCAGTGGTTCTCATTACAGGTTACCGAGGAGGAGTTTATGAACTATTACAGTGCTATCAGTGCAAGTATCGATCACGACGCTTATTTCGATTTGATGATGCGAAATGCTTACAAACTTTAAGCCCTTACAAGGTCTTGTAAAAAGATATTCTATCAGTTTAATTTTTATTAACGTTTTCACTGATGACTTTAACAGTTGACATTGACCTTTGAAGTATTTATCACATAACTGGAAGTGGCCGATGAAAAATTCATATGCAAATCTTAATCCACGCCTACACTTCAGCTTATATAATTCATAAGTGTCAACCTCGCCTTGAAATTGATTTTCACCCAGTACAATTAATCGATGTTCGAGCTGTTCCATAAAGGAGCCAGAAAGATAACGTTTGCATGAAAATACATCCTTTGTTCTCCCGTATTCGTCCTCTACAGTGTTTCTCAACTTGATTCAAAAATGTTTCTCAAATTCTTCGATTCCTGTATGTATATATTTAATTAATATTCATTAATGTTGACAATTGTGTGTATAGTTTTTAAGAATAAAAGGTTGGTTAAAGGGTCCAATATAATAAATATAAATAAACACGTTTAGATACAAATGTTTGAAAGAACACTGCATTTCTACGGATTATGATTTTTTTTCGTTTCTTGTACTTCTTTAACACATTCAGTATGGCGCTAGAATTCAGAGAAGGATTTAGACACTGAATGTAAAAAATACACGTTACCTTAGTAAATACAAGAAATAACTAAAAAATAACAGAAAATAAACATGTGCCCAGAATAAAAATTTGTTACCTGGAAAATCCTTTTTTATTTACATCACTTGAAAGAATAACAATATGCCGAACGTACCCGTCACCCGCCATAGAATAGGATATACCTATGACGATAGAATTCATCATTAATTATTGTGACAATGAAAACTACTTGTCTAAAATACAAAACATACAAATAAGTCTTGTTCAAAGATTCAATTTTTAATTAATCACTAAAAGGATATAGAAACATTTCAGAGTGATGCCTCAAAATCATACTATAAATGGAATTCAGTAACGTGTCGAGCACATATTTCATCGCTTTTCTTTGACTAATTGTAGACAGTAAATGTATTAAAAATTACAATACATAATTACAAAAATGAGCCTTTCCTTTTTTATTATTAATCCATTGTGTAATACTATTTAGCGCGGACTCCCTTTCCCATTTACTTTATTTTGGTTCATAAAATATCTTTTTTAGTGATTTTATTTGCTGACAGGTGAAATCGACTACATACTTTAATTGTTCGATAGATTACTGAAGATAAATGATGTAATTTAATGTATTTATCCTAACATTTGTATATAAGGTATGCAAGCAGGATGTAGTATAATAAAAAAAAATAATTTTTATTGCAATAAAAAAAAACTGCATCGGCCGGGAATCGAACCCGGGCCGCCCGCGTGGCAGGCGAGCATTCTACCACTGAACCACCGATGCTTCCGGAAAATGACACTAAAATACATGTAGAATGGTCACTAATTTAACCTATATTTCATTTTTCATAAAATTTTTTATCAAAAATGCTATTTATAAGAAATAGTCGAAAGTTTAACTCAAAGGAAACCGATTATTCGGTTACGGAGTAAATGTCCTACTGTCAATCATGGTCCTCCTTCCAGAGAGCAACATAGCCTTCCTCGCTCCGAACAAAGGTCCTATCTTTTGACGACAACAATATCGGGTTGCCTGCCTTTTCCAGGCTTTCTCGCGCATTCTATAAACAAACTCATCCCTCGGCGCCTGATGGCCACGTGTCTTCAAAACGTTAGCCATCGAGTGGCGGCTTAGGGGTTCCATTCATTTATTCCAACGCTCTTCCGAACCAGGCACACCCAGTCATAAATTGTACCATGACCGACGTTACGGTTCTAGTATGTCCGGCAACCACCCGTCGCTTGCGCTCCGGCATTCTGGTGTCTTATTACAACCGTGCCCATCGTAGTCTTACATATTATTTTATTTATTTACCTGAGTCTGTCGTTTCTTAATTATTAGCTGAATTAGGATTATAATCTTTATGGATTACGTAAACGTATTAAACTAATTGACTATTAATATTAATTATAATATAAAATAACAATATAAAATATAACACCATATAATAATAATATAAAAAAGAATCAGATAACGAAACAAAAAAGTTAATTCCTCTCCGTCGGAGAATCGAATCCGGCCTCACGCGTGATAGGAGGGATACTGACCATTTTTTTTTTGTAACAGCACGTTTATTGCCAAAACAAATAAATAAATATATACAGAGTACAATAAACCTAAACGTACAAAAGCTAACAAAGGGGATACAACAAAATAAGATTACAGGTTTCTGCATGGCGCACGCACAATCTAAACAGGGGTATTACATATAAAAGGCACTTAATGCTACAATATATTTACAACTTAAACTAAACTTAATTGTTTATACAATGGTTTTTATGTAAGTATAGAAAATGGCAAAAACTGTACAATCGTTGATAGGTTGTGAGGGGAGTGGGGGAAGGGTTGTGTGTAGTATCTGCTAGTCGCATGCGGTGGACAATATGTACAAAACAGCAAAAAGAAATGCATGCTATAAATAAAATAATAATCCTCCCCGGCGGGGAATCGAACCCCGGTCTCCCGCGTGACAGGCGGGGATACTGACCACTTTTTTTTTTTTTTTTTTTTAACATACGTTTATTGCCAACAAATAAATAAATATATACAAAGTGCAATAAACCAAAACGTACAAAAGGTAACAAGTAGGTAATATAACAAAAGATCAAAGGCTCCTGCATGGAGCACGCACAATCTAAACAGGGGTATGACATGTACAAGGCACTTAATGCTACAATTATTTACAACTTAAACTAAACTTAATTGTTTATACATTGATTTTTTGTGTAAGTATAGAAAGCGGCAGGGGAAAAACTATACAAACGATGCTAGGTTGTGGGGGGAGTAGGGGGAGGGTGTGGTATAATTCTGCTGGACGCATACAATATGTACAAGGTAGAAAAAGAAAATATATACAATAATAAAATAATAATCCTCCCCGGCGGGGAATCGAACCCCGGTCTCCCGCGTGACAGGCGGGGATACTGACCACTTTTTTTTTTTTTTTTTTAACAGAACGTTTATTGCCAAAACAAATAAATAAATATGTACAAAGTGCAATAAACCCAAACGAACAAAAGGTAACAAAAATCAAATATGATAAAAGATCAAAGGCTCCTACATGGAGCACGCACAATCAAAACAGGGGTATTACATATAAAAGGCACTTAATGCTACAATATATTTACAACTTACACTTAACTTAATTGTTTATACAATGGTTTTTATATATGTATAGAAAATGGCAAAAACTGTACAATCGTTGATAGGTTGTGAGGGGAGTGGGGGAAAGGTTGTATGTAGTATCTGCTAGTCGCATGCGGTGGACGATTTGTACAAAACAGTAAAAAGAAATGCATGCAATAATAAAATAATAATCCTCCCCGGCGGGGAATCGAACCCCGGTCTCCCGCGTGACAGGCGGGGATACTGACCACTATACTACCGAGGATTTTTCGTTAACAATAAATTCATTTTTGTAGTTAATTTACAACCACCAGTATTTTTTTATGTTTTGTCGGTGATTATCTTTTAAGTCTATACTAGATAATTTATAGTTGAAACGCAAAGCTGGGTCTTGGAAATCTATATTTTTATCGTAGGCAATTGTTTTGTCAGTAGTTTTTCGAAATACATGATAGATTAGTGGGATATTCCAAGAGTTTTGGATATATCCTTCGCTGTCTAAATATATAAATGCCTCTGGTGGTGTGTATCCGGTTTGCAAGGTCTTCGCGAAATACAGTGGGTTTGGATAGGTTGAACAGTATATGTGGCTATTTGATACTATTGTGTTAATGTTAGCCCAATGGTTTCTTATTAATTTCAACGCGAAAAGGTCTATTCTGATGATTTTTGCTTCTTCATATAGCTTGTAATTGCTGATCCGTTTTTTGAAATTCGTATCCGGAGATCGGTATCGGTTGAGGTAGGCGCGAATGCATTTCCTTTCGAAGACTCGAATCTTCTCCATGGTCCCAGGGCAGATGTTGAACCAGATGGGACAGCCGTACGTGATGATTGGACGGATGAATAGCTTGTAACAGAGGAGTTTTACGCAATTATCGAGGTTCTTTGAATAAAATAGTTTCTTATGGCTTATAAAGGCTTTTTGAGCTTTTCGTAGCTGAATCTCTACGTGTTTAATGTAATTAAGTTTGAAATCTATGTGTATGCCTAAATAGCGGACAACGTCTTTGTCAAGAATTTTGGTATTTGCATTTTGACTGTCGTGAATATGAAATTTACTGGCAAATTTACGTACGTCGTTGTTAGCATCAGATGTCATTGATATGTATGGCCTGAATAAAATGGTCTCGCATTTATTTAAATTTACTTTTAGTTTCCACGTGTTGAAGTAATCTTGAATTTTGTTAAAGGTTTCTTGTAAAAGAGTTTGTAATTTCGATACTTTGTTATGTCTAATGTAAATTACGAGGTCATCCGCGTAAGCTATTGCTTTTTTGACGTTGCCCGAATTTAGGTCATATAATTGTAATAGGTCACTGATATAAATGTTAAACAAGACGGGAGAGTTTACCGTGCCTTGTTGTAGGTCGTTCGCGATCTCGAAAGCTTTGCTAGATGTATATTGACCATTTACCACGTAGAATTTCTTCTCGTGTAACATGTTCCAGATAATTTTTATCAAATGCATCGGGAACTGTTTTTTAATGAGTTTGAAAAATAAACCGTCCAGCCAAACAGTGTCGAACGCTTTTTCTAAATCAATTAGTAATGCTCCTACGCAGTCTCCTGCATTTCGAGCCCAACAAATATCGGAGGTGAATTTAGTGATTGCATGAACCGTGGAGTGCTTATGGCGAAAACCGAACTGTGTTTCAGGTATTAAGTCCCTGGCTCTACACAAATCTGTGATTGCATTATTTATTGTCGTTTCAAAGACTTTGCTGATGTTTGGAAGAAGGCTAATTGGGCGATAGCTGTTTAAATCACTGCTTTCTTTGCCCTTTTTTTTATGGTAATTAATTTTGCCGTCTTCCAAACTGTGGGAAAATACGATAGGTTGAGACAGTTGTTAAATATAATAGCGTAGTAGCGTACGTACAGTCGAGGTAGGTGTTTCAGTGTTATGTTTGGGATGCTATCAAAACTAGAGGATTTTTTGCTATTGAGATTTTTAAATGTTTTTTCAGGACTATATATGGAGCTGAAATAGTTGGCAGGGATGATATTTCTATCCGGATTATCTGAAGGGTTTGTCACAGAGAACGTACATACTGTGGTGTTTTTCTGGATTTCTTGTTTGAGCGAGTTTATTTTCTGTTTTACTATGTTGGAGTGTTGTTTTTTTCCCATGTGTAGGTTTTTCGAGTGTACAGCTTCAAAGTGTGCCCCGATGATGTCTACCTTGTTCTGTGGGTGTGTGATTAATATTTTATTGTTGGTGTCTGTCAGTAGATGATTTATGTCGATGTTGGCTTTATGGAGGAGGTCGATGATGGTGGGAGAAATTTTAAGGGTCTCGATGTCGTTGTTGTCCTTTGTTCTGAATAGGCTATTTAGAGAAGGGAACATTTCGTGAGGTTTATGTACTGAAATTTTTCTAATTTTGTTTGTCCAATAATTGCTGACCGATTCTTGAAATGCTTTCTTAATTTCATATCTGATTTTGGAAAGTGTTTTCTTAAGTATGGCTATTAGTGGGTCGTTTGCTGAGGTGTAGTTCTGTATTCGTGATAGTCTGTTAACTTGTGTAATTATGTGACTTTTTTGTTTGCGTAGGTTTTTTATTGTTGGTGTTATGTATCTGTCTGTTGAGTTGAAGTTATTGTTCACTCGCGGTACTGCTTGGTCTATTGCATTCAGTATGTGTGCGTTTAGTGTTTCAATGTGATTTTCTATTTCGTTTATTGTGAGGTTTCTGTCATTTGGTATGTCTGTTTCGTCGTTTTCAATTAGATAGGTTTCATATTTAATCCAGTCGGTTTTGTTGAAATTGTATTTTATGTTTGGGATTGATTTCTCAAACATAAAATCACCAGTCGAGGGAATGGATATGGTCATTAGTGAGGCTCTATGGTCACTGTCGTATTGTAATGATCCTAGTAGGTTGGGTGCCGGGGTGTCATGGAATTTGATTCTATTGTCCGCTATACAAAGGTCAATAAATGCACCGCTTCTTGGGAAGGATGGGAGCGCTGTTCTATGGAGGGATGTTCTGTAAGTAATTTGGTTTTCGTGAAGCCATTTGTTCAATGAGATTCCACGACTATTGTTTATCGTATTTCCCCATGCCTGATGTTTGGCATTTAAGTCTCCGGCCAACAAATAATAGCTGTTGGATTTATACAGTTCCAGGTAGTTGAAAAGGGATCTGAATTCCGTCATAAAATCATTTTTGTAGTTGCTGGCTGCATATCCTGCTATTATATATAGTTTGCAATCATTTTGAAATTTAATTTCTATAACCGTGGTTTCGAAACTTATGGTATTTAAAACACTAGTTGGCTGGACGTTTTTAAATTTAATATCTCTACGGATTAGAATTCCCGTACCTCCCGCTTGTTTTGAATTTAATCTATCTCTTCTAATGAATTCATAATCTCTAAATGATAATTCGTGAACCGGATTTAGTTTTGTTTCGGACAACAAAACTATATCCGGTTTGTATTTGTTTAGACAATCCAGGAGTGTAGCTCTTCGTTCATTGGTTATTATTGAATTTACATTGATTTGAATTATTCTAAGTTCGCGAATTAGCAGTTCGTTGACTGTACTTCTGATCGGCAATGGCGCCATTGATTCTATATATCTATGTCTAATGCTTCAGCTATGATGTTGATTCGATTTGTGTTCGATGTGTGTGGTGTGGTGTCTATAGTTGGTTGTGGTCGCGTCTGTGGTGGTTGTTTGTGTGTGTTTTTGTTACTGTTGTTCGAAACTATTGCACTAAATGATACGTTTGGAAGAATTAATTTGTTGATTGATTTTTCTTTCTCTTCTTTTAGTAATTTTAGTTTTTGCTTCCTATCTTCTATTTCTTGTTTCATTTCTAATAGGTTCGGACATCCTCTGTAATAGGCTGGATGCCCGAATTGCTGGCAATTTGCGCAGTAGGTCTGCGCTTCTGTTGAACTATTGCGCGGGCACTCTCCTGGATTGTGGGATTCGTTGCACTTTACGCACCTATATTTAAGGTTGCAGTTAAATGCAACGTGGCCTATTCTCTGGCACCTTTTACACTGGATTCTATCCTTTTTGATGAGTTTTTCCCATGATACTAAGGAATGCATTACAGTTTTTATTTTTAAAAGATTATCGGCTTTACTATTTTGAGATATTTGGACTAAATATATTGGAAGGGTTCTACCCTCCTTAATCGATTTCTGCGTTGTAAATTTTTTTACCGCTACGAATTCTATATTTTCTATTTCTTTTTTTTCAGATGCTCCAAAACAGTTTCAAGGTCAAAGTTTCCTTCTAAATTTTTCAGAAGGATCGTCGTCACCTTTTCCTGTTTTGGGGTGTATGTATAAAATTCTATCTTGTTTGATTTTAAACTATCGCAGGCTAGTTTGAATGAAGCTATATTATCCATATATAAAAGGTGTTTTTGTCCGTTTATCCGTTTCGTGTAGAAGTCTTGTGTAATTTTTCCTATTAATTCTATTGTTTTCCTAATTTCGATACTGTATAGTACTATCGGTGGGGGTTTGTTGTTCGTATTTATTGGTTTGGGTACATTTACCTCGTTTCCAAATTTTGGCTTCTTATATTGGCCTGTGCTGGCTGATGATGTACTGGCTTTGGGTCCTCTTTTGTTATATTTGGGGGTGCGTTGTGGTTGCCCTTCCTTTTGGGCCGGGTAATTTTCGTACAGCTTTGTGTCGTTAGCGTAACCTCTTCATTGGGGATTTCCAGTGACCCCAATTCCACCTCAGGTAGATTTTCGCTGGTAATGCTGCCGTGGCTACCGGTGATTTTTCGTTTACGCTCTTCTTCCAGTTGCTTTGAAAGGATTGCAACTGTTTGATTTAAATTTGAGATTATTTTTATTAAGTCCTCATATGAGGGTTTTGATGCATCTTCTTGTTGTTTGGTGGCGGGTTTTGCTTTCGTCGGCTTCATTGTGGAAGTTTCTTCTGGCTGATTTTTTCGTGTCGGTAAATTGGGTTTCGGGTTTAGCCTTTTCACCGTATTTTTTCCTGTCAACGATTTAGTAACGTTGACTAGTAGTCCAATGTTTTCTCCATTTAGAATATCCTTTTTTTTTATTGTTTTTATTAGTTCATTTGTTACCCTAATGTTTGCTGTCTTTTCCGTTTTGACCGGAGGCACGTCACTTGTGGGTGGCCCACCTTCTATGGTTTTGTCAGTTTCTATGATATATTATATTATTTACGCTAGCCACGAGTTTAATTTATATTTGATATATTTGGTTTATCGACACTGTTTTTCACCGTATACACCACCGTATACACTCGACGCTTTTATTCACGGAATTTTTCTGTATGCACAAGTGCGATAGCTTCTCACAGAGTACGCAGGTAGCGAAGACCGCTTGGGGCACATCCGATCACTACGAAGGCTGATGAGGAACCCTGTCTTAGACACAGGGATAGAAAGGGACAGGTCAGAACTCATATATATAGGAACCGTGACCCGACTCAAGCACTTGCGAGAAAGATGCTCGCTAGCTCCCTCCTAGTGGCGAGTGTAGGCAGCTCGCCACAAGTACTATAAATGATGGTCTATTTACATGATACTTATCTTTAACTTTACTAAAAGGTAAACGTATCTGTTTTCCTTTTATATAGACCTCATACAAATTATTATTTGGTATTACCTTTCCATTTACCATTTGTTTGTTCTCTAATTCTAAAAATTTATTTTTACCAATATGACCTTGTGAAAAAAAGAAGATGAGGGATTATAGAGTAGACTAATATATTTATTAATAACAGTATATTATATATTATTTATTATTATATAGAACAACGCCTTGTACGTGGACATCGTCGGTTGTCATGTCGAGAACTACGACGAAATATTAATCGGTTAAATAAAAGAAGATGACCGTTACCACCGCTGCCACTCGCCATGAGCTCTGGTGGGGAGACGTGCACATTTATATACAGGGTGTTAATCTACCTATGGACTTAAATGAAATGGGGAGTTCTAGACGATGAAATAAGACGAAAATCAAGAGTGACGAAATTTCGTTAAACGCTTCGTTAATTAGTTATTAGCAGTTAAAGATTGTCCCAAATTAGCCAATCCGCTGCAGCGCCGTCCGTTGGGCTCGCCGCGCACAGGCGAACCCAGGACCGTATCGACATGTATTATAACGCTTACCTCGTGGGGCGCAGGAAAACTTGTTTGTCACGGATAATTCAAAATCAAAACTTCAGTCACTTTCCAAAATGTTGAATGACATTAAACCTGCTTACTCGCAAAATCCACAAGAGCATGTCAAAACTCGCCCATTGGGATTTTCGAGTAAAGAGGGTCAATGATCTCTTAAAGCAGATAGTACACTGCCCAAAAGTGAAGCACCCACACGCATTTAAATCGCGACTGTCCCGTCCGCGAATATTTATTGAATAATACACTTGCACCGCGATTGTCCCGTCCGCAGGGTCCACAAAAAGGTACACAACACACGTGCACGAATCAGTCATAATTTACACCGCCACTAAAATGTATTCTTTTCTCTCTTCTTTTGCACTCTCACGACAACACCACATACGTGTGGCACCATATCACTCTCTACTAAAAGATTTATCATAATTAAATTATTTGAGGGCTTATCATTCATTATCATCTTATTACCTTTTAGTATTTCAACCCCGTCTGGGTTAAGAACGGTTGTAAACTCTGTCTTACCGATCTTTGACACAGATAGCAGGTGTATGGGAGGTAAGGTGGGTATAAAACCTCCTTCAGTTCGCACCGGATGCCATTATTAGTTATCACGTTTATAGTACCTCTCTTCGTATCTGTAATGTAGGTGCTATTCTTTGCTACCGAAATTTTTATTGGTGGCTCCAGCACCTCAAATTCACTAGTCAGATCTTCTCGGTTAACAATGTTGCCCGATGCTCCCGAATTAAGGATGAATGTTATTTTATTGACGTCTTCTTGTTTTTTAAATTTATGATCACCAGCCATAAATGCAAACCCTGCAGCATTTGCATCCATTTCCGACGGATGGCTTATTTGCACAGTTTGTAGTGTCCTATTGTTTTCATTGATTTTATATCCAACCCGTCTCTTATAATAATAGCAATCGTTTTTCATGTGTTCTTTTCTACCACACTGATAGCACTTCACTGATCGCTTATTGATCGTTATTTTGAGTCTTTTGGTATTGTTACTTAATCTAACACTTAAATTACGTTTATGATGTCCTAATTCAGAACTGTTCCTTTCAGCACCTCACACTTTGGCACTTGTATCGCTATTTTCAGTAGTTAACTTGACCTAATGATCTAAAAGTCTAGTCTTCACAAATACCAAACTCAAACTGTCTTCTGTCAAGTTTCGATGGCAGTGAATACACCATCATATGACTTCGGCAAAGTTAGTAGCAAATGCAAAATTTTATCTGTTTCTTTTAACTTTGCGCCTGCCGCCAACAACTCTCCAATTAATTCTTCAAATTCGGTGAAATGTTTTATTAGTAGTGTTTTACCTTTTAGTTTTAGTCATAATAATTTTTTTCCTAACAACAGTTGCGTTAAGAATTGTCCAAGTCATTATAAATGTCTTTTACGCATTTTTCTGGTGTTACAAACCCCAGCATGGAATCCGACAAATATTCTACGATAACACCTTTAGCAATGCGCTCTGCTCTCTTCCAGTCTTCGTTTTGTTCCATAGGAGTTTCCTCATTCACGACTTTAATCACATTGAGTTCTGCCAGGAAGACGTGAATTCTAACCTTCCATACACTATATTTCTCTCCGTCAAAAACTTTAATATTTTTTCTGCTGCTTATGTTCTCCATTGTTTTCAAATCAGTTATTGTCACGTCCCTGGTCGCGATTCGTTGGTAAAACAAATGTTTCGCGGCGGACGGCGTACGTCACGATGTTTGGCCCACGCGGTGCTTACGCTCGACATTTGGCCGGGCTAGGCGGATAGATGGAGAGATGTACGGGTGCTTACCCGTCGATATGTTCGCTCTTTCATGGGACCTTCTTCCGCTTCTAAAGATGTGGCTTCGTAGTAGTTTCGCTGTGGTTTCGCCGCTTGTTGTATCGCGGATTTAACCGCGACGCGTTTGGTCGAGGGAAAAGAATGAGATTGGTATCTGGTAAAAACTAGATGTATTCTATAACTTACAATTATACCTTAATCTAAACTACTAGCTAACTTGAAACTTTTTTAATGATTTAGGAGTTTTAAGGGTACGCGACTAAGTCGTTGTTCGGTTTCTGCGAGCTGACTGCCATGAGTCAGGGTGGAGTCGGCGGAGTACAGCAGGTTTTGAAAATCGCGCTTACACGCTCTTACAACGGTTTTTTTATACATGGTTGGTCGGGGAAGTGGGGTGTTTACGTGGTTGAGGTGGTGGGTGGCTGCTCCAGTGGGTCAACCGTTAGAAGTGCGCCCTTTCTGATGCTGTGGTGAAGGCAGCTTGCTGCGGCCGTCGGTAACTTACCGCTAACAACGGTTGAGGTGGAAGGAGGCGGCTCGCTGTGGTCGTCGGTAACTTATCGCTAGCAATACATTGGCGTGCTAACGTGACACTATTAATTTTTTTATAACACTATCTAATGCCCGTGTATCCAGTCTGACTTACTTTGTCATAATCATTGCCACGTGTCTTTGATCGTCGCTACTTATGTTAATTTAGAGATCTGACTTACCGTTCTAATTGCGCGCCAGATTCAATAAGAGTGAGAATACTTTCCTTACATATATATCACTACAAGTTTAATAAATAGTGTTCACCTCTACACGATTAACAAACAAGAGTGATCGTCTATTTCGTACAATATTCAGTTAATTAACAGTGAAGTACTCTGGGCCCATAACCTATTGAAAATTGGGGTTTTATATTGCTAGCGAGCTTTGCCAGAAGACTAGCAGAACGCAGTGGTCGAATTTTCTACAACCCCGCTCGGGTCCTTCAGCTCCTTTATTCTGTTTTTCAATGTTTTTGAATTTTCTAAAATGCCAGATGCGGCTTAGCTTCTTGGAAGAAGCCCTTGAGAAAGTACGTTAAGAAAAAGTTGGTTTATGGTTAGTTTTTGCTTCGTGGTATTTCTGCATTCAATTTCTAACAGACAGAATGTATCCTCTTTTGGTCCAACGCTAGAAATCTTAATGAGGCTCTGATTCCTCAAAGCACACAATTATTTACCATAGTTGTTCATCCTCCAGCTGTTGTTCCGTGGTTTCGGCAAATCTACCGCAACAAATCCTAGGCCACTGGTACTTGTTTTCGTGTCTTCAGGAAATGGTTTTCTTGATAGTAAATCTGCTACCACGTTTGCCCGCCCGGGAATATATTGGATTTTGAGGTTAAATGACTGCAATAGCAAAGCCTATCTTCCGCTGGATGGTTTGAGCGACATCAGCTAGCGCAATGGTTGATGATCTGATGTAACGGTGACTTCGACCCCTTCGATGTAACCACGGAATCAATTCACCGCCCAAACGACGGCGAGAGCTTCTCGTTCAGTTGTCGAATAATTTCTTTCGGCTGTGGTGAGTAGTCTGCTTGCATATTCTACTGGGTGCTCGTTTTTCCGCTCCCGCTATAGTAGAACTGCCCCAATAGCATAACTGCTGGTATCAGTTTGTAGAGTATATAGTTTTTCTTCGTCTCCCCGGCGCAAAATCGATCCACTCATTAATTGCTTTTTTAACTCTGTAAACGTTCTCTTGATCGATTTCCCAGGACCATGACTCTTTCTTTTTAGTTAGCTTGATTAAATGTTCTCCGATAGCAACAAAATTCGCTATGAAGTAACGATACTATGAACAAGTCTATAAGAAGCTCAGCTATTGCTTAGCGTTTTTGGGGCTTGTTACACTTTGGATTGCTGCTAACTTCTTTGAATCAGATTTAACGCCTTCTGATGTTAGGGTATATCCAGAGAGTTAATTCTCAGGTAACAGAAAAAACATTTCTTTCTGTTCACACGTAGATTAAATAATCTCAGCCTCTGAAAAACAGCTTGGAGGTCGTTGAGGTACCCTTTGAAGTTTGGAGATAATATTAGAAGGTCATCCAGGTATGTTAATATTATCCGATTTCTCAATCCTGATCATAGTCGATCTATTAGCCGTTGAAACGTAGCTGGAGTATTTTTTAGTCCGAATGGTATACATTTGAAACGAAATACTCCTTGCTGTGTAATGAACGCGGTTTTGTCCTTATTATCTGGATGTACTGGGACCTGCCAATATCCCGCTTTAACCTCTTCAGGGACGATTTTTTTATGGTTAAAAAAAAAAATGATTCATTTTATATCAATAGGAATTCAAAAAGCAAAAAAAATTGGGAAAACAATAAAAGTTAACAAAATAAAATAACGTCCACATTTGTGGCCGCTGAGCGTTAATGGTAATTTATGAATGAAATGATTTCATACATTCCGGGCATACTGGTTCTTCACATTTCTTACAAATGTAACGAGTTCGTCTTTTTTGTCAACACAATTTTTGTCATGACATCTTGGAGGATTTTTCAGTTCCTTTTTTTTAGGATAATGACCTATACCGTCCAGTCTGATTTCAAGATCAACTTTAGTCCAGCTTCTGGATTGTTTAGGTGGTGGTTGTTCACATACAAAACTTGAAATAGGTCTACCTCGTTTTTTGGCTTGTTCGCCCATTTTGATCATCGTGGTAGCTATTGACGCTTTAAACTCTAGAAGAGACATTTTAATGTTTTATTGATTGAAAAGAATCCATGAATTAACAATGGATACATTTAAAAATTGAAAAGCAATCCTGTGGTAAAATTTTCGACTTTTTGTAGAGTGAGGATAGTGTACTATCATACGATCAGACATATCTACACCCCACATGAATTTATTATACTCTTTTACAACAAAAGGTCTTGTTATTGATATGTATTTTCTATTTTATATATGTCATTATAATATTAATCTCATAGAATTTTTTCATTTCGGAAATATTTATGTTGAATGAGTCCTTTCCGCAATAAATGGCGTATTGAACAGTTTCTTGTCCTATATGTTTAAAAATGTCGTTGGTAAATATTTGGATGAAATATGAGTATGGTGTTGCACCAGCTACTTTTATTTCACGGGGACGTACAAAAGGTGGTTGATTTTCGGCAAATGCGTTATCCTTTTTAGTGTACCAAACTGTAGAACGTTGATGTTGCTTCATATTTACATCAACTGGGCTTTCATCGTCACTTTCCAAAACACGTCTTTCTTTTTTCGAACGACGATATTGGACACTTTCATCAGAATCTGAACATTCTTCTGCAATTCTAAATGATTTCTATAGGTCACTTTCCGTATCAGATAATATTTCCAAATCTTCAATGTCTGATTTGTCATTATTTTCCCTTTCCGTAATAATTTGGATCTCAGTTAAATTTCGCTTTTCATTTTCGTTGGAACCTGGGTACATAAAATCATAAAAATTTATATATTTCGTTATACGCTTACACAAAATATTAAATTATACTTACGATTGTATTTACTTGCGCTATAAAGACGTGCCACATACGTCGAGATGCTTTCGTTACAAAACCAAAAGTAACGTGTATATCACGTCGATAGGCATTTGTTGCAGAAACAAAAGCGACGTGTTTGTCACATTGGCTAACAGTTAAATCGTTCATAATTCGGCGTTAATGTAACGCCTTACCGCATGTTATATTGTAGAGCGCGGCGCGGCAACCGAAAGTTAAATCGTAGCGCAAGTGGTTAAAAGTAAAAACACCACCTCGAACAATACCTGTACACATATGTGTACGTTTGTTAATTTCTTATAAAACAAAAACTGACAGTAAATTTCTTTGTTACGTTTCTACAAATTATTAAAACTTAATATATTTAATATATCTGATATTATTTTTGTCAAATATTAACGATTTGTCCAAATAATCCAACAAAACTAACTGCCGAAAAATTACTTCACACTTTTTTTAAATCTCTAACTGTACATCGGAAATAATATTATCAATGCAGCCAAACCATACAATTTTTACTTCTCTTGTTTGGGGATTCTGCAGTGAATAGGTTTTTATCGAAATTTTGTTCTTTTTATTATTGACAGTAATTATAATTATAAAAAACTAAACGTCCACATATGTGGCCAAGGGCCTGAAGAGGTTAAGATCCAATGTGGTTAATGTACCGTGTTCTCTTCGTGATGTGGAGTTATTAGGATTTATTTAAACAAGAAAAGAAATACACCTTTGATATAATTTATACAGTAATAACGTAGACCTTTGATTTATCTTCTCTGAACACTATCGCTGCTTTCTATAGACTAACTGCTCGCACGATGCGACCGGCGAGTCACGTTTACGAAAAACAAAAGAAATGACAGATGTCGTTACTGATCATATTAACACTCCTCCTCAGTAACGATCTCATTTTCGTAATTTAGCCCGCATTCTTTTGAGAACGCTCTTATTTTCATACTTTGTAGAGGCTTGGTTAGTAGATCTGCAATCATAATATTAGTAGGACAATATTTTAATGTGATTTTATTACCTTTAACCAAGCTTTTAATAAAGTGGAATTTTGTATCTATATGTTTTGTTCTTCTGTTAAATTTATTTCCTTGAACTAGCTTAATACAGTTTTGATTGTCTTCATAGACTTCGATTGGGTACTTCAATATTTCTCCAAAATCTTCTAATAATTTTATAATCCAAATTACTTCTTGACAACATTCGGCTAGTGCGACGTACTCTGCTTCGGTGGATGACATCGCTACACATGTTTGTTTGCGTGATGCCCAACTGATTGTGCTTCCACAATATTTGATAATGTATCCACTCGTAGATTTTCTATCTAATCTCGATTGTGCCCAGTTTGCGTCTGCATATGCTATTAATTCATTTTTTTTGTGGTAATCTCCCAATTTTAACTTGTAATTAATAGTGGTTTTTAAGTATTTTATAATCCTTTTTGCTTCGGTCAAATCTGTCTTTGTGGGTTTGCTCATTTTTCTGCTTAAAATACTGGTGCATGCCATTATGTCTGGTCTAGTCGAGGTGGCTACATACATTAAACTACCTATTATACTCTGAATGATGTTTTTATTATCTAATTGTGAACTATCTTCTATCTTCTCGTATCCAATATCCATTGGGATACTTGATCCTTTGGCATCCTTGAGTCCGTGTGATTCTATAATTTCGTTAATTTGTTTTCTTTGATGGATGTGGTATATTTCGTTTTTATTCTTTTGAATTTGAATTCCAAGATAGTTACTTATCTTTCCTAGCTTCGTAATTTCGAACGGTTTTTCTAAGGTTTTCTCTAAGTTGTGAACTTCTTCCTCTCTGTTCGTGGCTAGAATAATGTTATCGACATATATTGTTACATAACTTCTCACCTGTGTGTTAATCTTTGTATACAAGCATTGATCCGTTTTTGATTGTACATATTGTAGTTCCGTGAGTTTTTGGGTTATACACTTGTTTCAAACGTTCGCTGATTGCTTAAGACCATATAAAGTTTTCTTTAACTTTAATACCCAGTCTTCTTTTCCCTTAATTTTGTACCCTTCGGGCTGCTTCATATATATTGTTTCGGATAAACTTCCGTTTAAGAAGGCGTTTTTTATATCGTAATGACGAACCTGCAATTTATCTTTAGCAGCAATTGTTAATAATGTTTTAAAAGTTACCTGTCTAACCACGGGAGCAAATACTTCGTGGTAATCAACTCCGTATTGTTGATTATACCCGAGTGTTACTAGTCTTGCTTTATGACGTATGACATTGCCTTCGGAATCTTGCTCCGATTTGAATACCCATTTACATCCGATAATTTTACATGCTTTCGGAGGTTCAACAAGTTCCCATGTATCATTTTTAATCAACGATGAATATTCTTGGTCTAGACCTTCTTTCCATTTATCCTTATCCTTTCTGGATAGTGCTTCCTTTATAGTTCTGGGATCTTTGTCATTGTTTAATGTTATTCCGACATATTCATCTATATATAATCTAGCAGGTGGAACTCCTTTATTCGATCTCTCGGATCTTCTTATAGAACTTTCTTGCGTTTCTGTGGATATAGTTTGATTTTCGTGATTATCTATTTCTTTAAAGAGGTCTATTATCACTTCCGGTTCTTTATTTCCTTCCTTTTGGTTCTCCTCCTCTGTCTGCATTTTCTCTAAGAATACGACGTCCCTGCTTATAGTTATTTTATCCGTCTTTTTATCCAATAGTCGAAACGCCTTTGATTCTTGACTATAACCTACAAAGATCAATTTTTTAGCTTTGTCTTGCCATTTTTTTCTTCGTTCATCGGGTATCTTCGCGTAAGCCTCACAACCGAAAAGGTAGATATTGCTCAAATTTGGCTTCTCTCCATTCCATTTTTCAAAAGGTGTAGTTTCATTTGTCTTGTATGGTAATCGGTTTTGCATGTAGTTTGCTGTAGTCACTGTTTCTCCCCAGTATTTATTTTGTAGTCCTGCACCGATTAACATACACCTGGCCATTTCTACAATGTATCTATTTTTACGTTCGGCCTTTCCGTTTTGTTGTGGTGAGTATGGGGCTGTAAGCTCACTTTTAATACCTTGACACTTTAAATAATTCGTTACTTCGTGGTTCACGTATTCTCTGCCACGGTCAGATCTAAGAATCTTTGGTCTTTTATTAAATTTGGTTTTAACCATCTCTACATATGTTTTAATATGCTGTATTACCTCTGATTTGTTAGCCATTAGATATATTTCTGTGTAGCCACTATGGTCATCAATTATTGTCAGGATAACTCTTTTACCTCTGGGCGTAGTTGTCTCCATCGGTCCGCAAACATCTGTATGTACTAAATCTAATATGTTGTCTATTTTTCTCTGCGATTCCTTGGGAAACGGCTTACGAGTTAGCTTTCCTTTGATACAGGTCTCACATGTTTCTTTGATGTTACAATCTTGTATTGATATTCCATGTGCCATATTTTTGCTGGCTAGTCTTTTAATTGTATCTGGATATCTGTGCCCTAATTTCTGGTGCCAAACGTGTATACAATTGCTTTTGTGCTTACCTGAAGTTAGCATGGCTATTTCGGACGTATTCAACTTGTAAAGATTTCCTACGCAATCGGCAGTTGCAATTATTTCGATCCCTTTCAATATTTTGCACTTATTACCATCAAATTGTACTTTGAAACCATTTTCCGTTATTTTCTTTACTGACATCAGATTTCCCTGTAACTCAGGTACATATAATACATCCTTTAATGTGATTATACCTTTGTTTTCTTTGCATTTGATTGTTCCACATCCTATTCCTAAAACTGCGGTTTGCTTCCCGTTTGCTACAGTAACTGTATCCTTTGTCTCCTTGTATTTTAGGTTGAAAAATTCTCTGTTACCTGACATGTGACTGGTTGCCCCAGAGTCAATATACCATAGTGATTTTGTATATTCATTTTTGTTTGCACTAAAACATATGTTCTGATTATTATTATTATTATTATTTTTTGTTACCTGGTGTGCCCTTTCATTTTTCTTTATCCAAGCTTTATAATTTCGGCATTCCTTTTTTGTGTGTCCCGTCCTTTTGCAAAAATAGCATTCAATCGCAGGTTTGATTTTCTTTTTACCCCTGTGGCGACCTTCCTACACTCGCCACTAGGAGGGAGCTAGCGAGCACCTTTCTCGCAAGTGCTCGAGCCGGGTCACGGTTCCTATATATACGAGTTCTGACCTATCCTTTCCTATCACTGTGTCTGAGGCAGGGGCCTGCTAGGTAAGCCTTACTGATGAGTCCACTAGCAGGTCCCGGACGAAACACCCCTTCCCATTCCTTTTCCTTCTCTCTCGCTCACTCCCCACAACAGCCACACCCCTTTGAATATTAAATTTGGTGTTGTCTTGTGTCTTTAACGCTTTATTTTCGGCTTCCTGATCACCATTCATGTTGTTTATTCGCCTTCTGTACTCATCTATAAGCTTACCTTTGACCAGATTAATATTCTAATCTTCTTCTGACCTACTTTCTAATCTGCTAATTAAGCTATTGTACGACTCTGGAAGACTACATAATAACTATTCGATGAATAAGTCTTCATCTATTTCTTTTCCAGCGGCTTTTAGTTTTTCTTTTATGGTCGTCATTTTCTGGATATGCTCCATCATGTTTTCATTTTCACTTAATTTAGTATTGCATAATTCTTTTAATAAAAATACCTTATTTGATAGTGAAGCTTTTACGTGGTATTTTCTCAGATTGTCCCATGCTTCCTTCGCGGTAGCGGTTTCTCGGACATGACTTAATTGGTCGTCTTCTAGTAGAAGACCGATAGTCGCCTTCGCTTGGTCGTTCTTTACTTTCCATTCTTCATTTTGCACGGCCAGTATTTCCTTAGTAACTACGTTCCATAGTCCTTCTTTTATTAATAATAATTCTACTTTAAAGCTCCAGGCTTGATAGTTGTCATTATTTAATTTGCATATCGTAGCACGTGCTATGTCAGCCATTTTAGAAATTTCTCGAAACCTCACCACGTGTTCTTTTCTGTTAACTCACTTTATATCTATTTTATAAAACCGTATTTACTTTTCACGCATGCCCTGGGCCCATAACCTATTAGGATTTATTTAAACAAGAAAAGAAATACACCTTTGATATAATTTATACAGTAATAACGTAGACCTTTGATTTATCTTCTCTGAACACTATCGCTGCTTTCTATAGACTAACTGCTCGCACGATGCGACCGGCGAGTCACGTTTACGAAAAACAAAAGAAATGACAGATGTCGTTACTGATCATATTAACAGGAGTAGGTCATTCATGCGAATTAGGGGGTAGAATTCGTAATAGTGATCGCGTTAAGACGGCGGTAATCTGCGCAGACCCTGACGTCACCATTTTTCTTTGCGATCATGCCTACAGGTGCGGTCCATGGTGACTCACATTTTTCGATGAAGTCTTCTTGCATCATTTTCTCCACTTCTTCTTGCAGTATAGCTCTTCTTTGCAGAGTGAGACGATACGGTGGTACAGCAATAGGAGAATGATTTCCTGTACTGATGCGGTGTCCGGCCTACGCCATGGGTGGTCCATCGGCTGCGAATATATCTTCATGGCTTAAGAGCAAGTTCTTCAGATCTTCCTGTTCATCCTTTGAAATTCCTGCTGCTTCTTCCCTGTGCATATCCAGTGCTACCAATCAAACAGTTGCGAATTCGGCAGTTCGTGTTTTCCCATTCGCGACACATTTGTCGAATAAGTCATGGATTTTCTCTCAATTTTCATCGCGTTCCGGAGTCGAAGGTAACGAGCTTATGGGGCGAGAAAGTCTTCCATTTGATCAAAGGGTGCGAAGACTTCGTCTGCAATATACCCGGGTTTCTTTCGATCCTGAATTGCTGGAGCTGACGTTGGTTCCTGGTAAAAAGGTCTTATTATTATTGGTTCGTCCACGAAGTACCAAGCCCTTTGTGGCACGTTTATTACTATGCCGACGTTTTCTAGAAAATTTACTCCCAAGAGTGTTCGATTATCTTCTGCCTCCGGTAATACAATAAATGTTATTGTAACATTTCTTCCTGCGATGTTTACAATTACATCACCAACAAGAGTCCTTTGAGATCGGCAGTGTCCATCCACTAAGGCAATGCGCATATCCTTTTTAATGAACGGAATACCCTTTACTGTCAATACAGTGTACCATCTGCTACCCGCGATACTGACTTTAGCTCTGGCGTCAAAAAATCCGTAACCCTTCTGAACTTCTATATCCAAAGACATTGCGAGACAGTCGCGATTATGTTCTCTGTTGATCGCGTAGAAGGATGCTTGTTCGATAAGTACCGCTGGTTTCTGGTTACACTCTGGGCAAATACTGCGCAATTAACAAGGTTTTCCACAACCGTAGCGCTTCAGCACATTTTGCATTGATGGTGGTGTTGTGACTGGTTTCTCTACTGCCTATTGTCGTCGACACTCTTGGTGTGTATGACCTAATAGTTGACTATATGAGTAACGCACCTTCGACTTCTCTATGCGGTTACTGCTGTGTGCTGTGTCCTTAGCGGGGCCAAGTTCGGCTTGCCTTTCCCGTTCCATTTCTTCAACGATGCGGGATCTGCTTACGAGTTCGTTGAAGGACGTGAATGAGTCACGTGGAATTTTCTCTCGTACGTAAGTTAGCAATAAACCATAAAATATGTTCAATTGCAAAGGTTCACTCACTGTTCACATTTCTGAGTTCTGTTATCAGAGCACGTTCCCTTGTAATAAATGAGTCCGTTGGGATATTAGCGAACTGCTTCGTTTCGAATATCTCCATAAAGATTTTGTACGTTAGCCGTGTAGGAGTTGTTCGGTACAACCAAAATGTATAAATTGTGTTGCACGACGTTTCTTTCCTTTTACAAAAATGAAACAATTTTTTGTGGATTGGGCTGATTGTGTATTTTCCAAGTTTATTTTAGTAAGTATACAATTGTTAAGTTGAATGTCGAAATTTGAGCACGTGTTACAATTTTCCTTCGCGTGTTACCGAGTTTTCTTCTAGACTGCCCACCGGCCTGACCCTGACGCTCCTCCTCAGCGATGCGCCTGGTGGAAGGGGTAGGTTAACGGGGCAAGCAGGCTTTTTTTTTTTTTTTTTTTTTACGTGGAGGGAATCTTCAAAAAGATACCCAGCCTTCCTGAGGGTGGAAGACGAGTTATGTGGGATTTGTACCCACTAAACCCTCCACGGTGGCCACCTGTCGCATGTCGGGAGGCACCGGGAACTCTAGTAGAACACATCCGGTACCTCCACCGCGATGTGTCTCCATGGAGACCCTGTCTAATAGGGGCGACGCGCCCCTCCGCAACTTATTCTAGGGGGGGTAACTTTATTTATAAAGAGACTTAACCTACTTACATTACTTATTGCTATCTTAGTCTAACCTAGGTAAGCTAAGTGACGCCGTATTGCCACAATACGACGCCTGCCGCAAATGGAGGAAGCAGTGCTTTTTTCAGGCCGCTCCAGGCCCTCGCCCGGAACGGTTGCTTCCCCTGACAGATCTGCTGTGATAAGGAGAGCGTGGGACTCTCCCAGCGGATCTATCAGACGCTTTTCAAGGGGCCGCACGTCGGCGCCCACGACGCCGACCACGGGGCAAGCAGGCCTACGTCTCCTTCGTCCTGGGAAAAACCCCGAAATTTCCCGATCCTAGCGAAGGTACAGTTTCTATCCGAAATTGGAAAAACCCCGGAATTCCTGATCCTAGAGAAGGCGCTGTCTCTACCCGGCATTAGAAAAACCCGGAAATTTCCCACCTTGGGGAGAGGACGGTTGCTTGATTGGGAAAGGTGTGCATGTGTGCATGTGTATGAATGATTGTGAAATGAAATGAAACAGGAGTAAAAGCTGTTTCCTCAGATTTCATCGCCTTCTTCCACGCGTGTATGCCTCCTTTTACACGCTGCTACCAGGTTGCGGCTTCACCCTCCAGGAGCAGTGGTTAGCCTTGTAAAGCATTTTAGTCCGTTATTCCCTTGATGCCCTTGTAGTTAGAGATCGTGTTGATGAATTCTTCTAGCTGTAGGCGATTCTTTTCGCCGATGTAACGAACTGTACAGTGTGCGAAGCTCCCTTGTGGTCCTGATGTGTTTGCCGATGCCATGCTAGCCAATATTTTGCTTAGTTGTTCCTCCGTCATTTGGTCTGCCATACTTAAGCGAGGGTTTCTTCTTATCAGGATTTTACTTGATTTGATTTTGCGGTCCGTTTTGATGTGTTTTCAGGCCACGAGTTGGGCGCCAATTTGTAACAAGTTGTGGTTATTAATCAAAATTAATATAGTCACGTTACAAAATGAATACCGTCGAGTTACAGCTTATATGTTTAGCACGAATCGGTTAAAAAAAAACTACGCTGTAACTGCTTTAACACGTTAAGCGTCACGCCAGTCCCTAGGGACCGACGCTAGACTTTCCGTTCAGACCACGTCGGTCCGTTCTTCTATCGCAGCGCGTGTGTTGGTCCCTGCGTACTTGTAAGATTGAACATTTAAATTATGCGATATCGATTTTTGTTTGGTCAATGCTTCAAGGAAAAGAATATAATACTTAAAAATATTAATGTAATTTATTAAAACAAGATATCTGTTTATCTGTTTATACTGTGGCTCGCGTATCGGCAAGTGGCCCGGCGGGGGCTGCCTGACTGCTAACTGTGGCTTGAACGGAACGGCACAGAAATTCGGCGTGGCGCTTAACGTGTTAAGGCGATCTTGGACGCCAAGCGAGTCCAGTTGACTTTTAGTTTGCCAGTGTTAGAAAAGCATACCGAGGGCGAGAGTCAACCGACCTTTTATATTGTTTTGTATAGCTGAAGCTAGCCAATCACCGTCGCTCTAGGCATAAGCAATTATATTTCACGGCAACAATTTCGTTTAACGATTTTACATATTATTTATACAAAACAAAATTAAAAGTTTATAACAATTATTTTTTAATGACTTTTCACAAAGAATAGGCAACAAAATCAAGAAATTAAAGACATTAAAGATGACTAAGGATAAATAAGACGACTCAAACATGGAATAGAAAATCAGTAATATATTCCAATTTTTTTTTTTGTGTGATATCGTTCAAAACATTATAGTTTATGTAATGGCACATTTAAAAATTCGCAAATATATCGGGTATAGCTCGATTTTTTATTTACAGAGTGTTTTGTCGCGTCCTCGAAGTCAGGATCGCGACTGTCGTCCGCCGCTCGTTAGCTTTAGACGACTGGTTTGTTGTAACGTATAAATGTCGACTGTACTAAACGTAGACGTATGCATCTCGAATCTGATTGACTGTTGTATGTGATCAAAGCGCGGTTTGTTGTGTGTTGAATGTATGAATGTCTGTATATCTGTTCCTGACTGTTGTAGATCTCGTATGACTGATCTCGTATGTATTCGTATACTGTATCGTGTCGCGGTGCCGAAGTGACTCGGTTTTATATGGAGGAGTTCGACTGGTCACTCCTCCATACCTCAAGACGATACGCTAATTGGTTGAAGTCTAAAAATCAAGACTCCAATCAGCGTATCCCCTGACTGCCCACAACCCCCGTTCTTGTGCCCTTAGCACGCGTTTCGAGAACGAGGGTGGGGTGAGTCACTCGGAGCGGGAAGGTTTCCCGGATTTCGGCAACGAAGGGGAAACTTCTTCCGGGCCCGTGTACCTGTCGCATGTGGGTACCGGCTGGGCACGCTTCGGAAGTCCCTCATTTATGACACGCTCTTGGCTATTGAGGAATTACGGTGACTCGAAAATTAAACTATTGTCCCTCTACGGACGTTAAGAGGGTTCGAAAAAAAGGCAAAAAGGCTAAAACTGCTTAATCCTCAAAAATAGCATTACCGGCACGTTCGTGTCATAAATGCCGATGGAAAGCTTCCCGCTGCTGTTCCGTTAGGACGGAACACAGAGCATACTCTGCATCTTCGGTGAGGATATTTTTTCTTTGTTATGATAGCTACTAATCTGTGTTTTTTAAAATGTGATAAACGTCCTGGTGGGTCATGTCTCGATACTCGGTTGAATTACGTTCGATGGACCTGCCTGTTCGGTGTCAATATTTTGAGTTCCCTCCTCCTTTGTTTCCACCAATGCAAGTGCCACTTTGAGTAAAAATTTTTAATAGCTCATCCTGTTATGACTTGTTTTTTTATAGACTAGAAAGGAGTTAAAAAGAGCAGCATTAAAAAAATAAAGTACTGCCTTTTTGTCATCTTGGTGCTTTTCTGGAGAATATTATAGGATTTGATTTAAGCGGCGTCGGTTTAAATTGATCTAGTTTATTAGATTTCGTTTTTACAACACTCTTTACACGTTCACTCGTTAGATATCTCTTTCTGTCCTCTCCTCACTCAGTCCTCTGTTTATATATCCACTCGTTACACTCATACGTCCATACATGCTTACATACAGGCATTTTAACCGCCAACGTACCTCGCATTCTCACTCTCTCACTCCA
Organism: Tetrapedia diversipes; assembly: GCA_033822845.1. Lineage (NCBI taxonomy): Eukaryota > Metazoa > Arthropoda > Insecta > Hymenoptera > Apidae > Tetrapedia > Tetrapedia diversipes. The sequence continues at coordinate 172,334 of JAOPTO010000581.1, read as the reverse complement.
TCGCTCTCGCTCTCTCACACACGCACTCTCGGTCGCGGTCTCCTCGTTCGCGTTTCGGCAACGGTTGTCGTTGCCGACCTTGCTACTCAACCGTCTTTGGCGTTTGGGAAGAAAAACGGTTCGTTTCGAAGGAAACAATAACCGGCGGTTATATTCTAACGGATCGACCCTCCTACAATATTATAGTACGATATGCACTGATCTGCACGGTCAACTCCTTTCATGTATTTATTGTATTCCACAATAGATTTGGATTTTGTTGTTATCCCTGACCATTATGGAACGTTGACCATTTTCGTCGAATGCATTGTCGAAATAGTTCTGACGGTTCGGTTCTTCGTAGCGTGCCAGATGTGTAAAAGGACTTGTTCCTTTCTCGCAAATTTCGTTTCATATTGCTTCAATGTAACGTTTCTTAAATTCTTCAGAAGCTTCTATTTGCTCTAATTGTTCCGTAAACTCCTGTTTTCTTCTGAAAGAGCAATGCAGCAGTATGTACGCTATTGTAATAATTGTCCATATATACATGGTGATGAAATCCTACATAAGGATCTAAAATCGATAGGACAGTATTTTCTAGCGTCGCTTCTGAGCCAGAATAGACTTTGAAATTGCAAGTATATCCAGATGCCGCTTCGCGGAGCATCCGCTCCAGAATCCTATATTTTATGATTTTTGCGGGATTATACGTGTATAAAAATAATTTTTTTACCCTGCCAAGGTATTACGCCTTCATCCAATAATAATTGCTGCTTTGGTGTATATACAGTTTCGGACTTGTGTTGTATATAATTGAGAACTTCTCTAATATTGAATAGTCTGTCTGATTTATCATGCAATAGATCGTTATTGCAATAATACCACATTCTCCAGATCTGCATAAATTTATTCCGGCTCATTGTTTTGGGGAAGATTAGGGTTTCTATATATGATAGAGTATACCAGTAATCATATATTAGGTGTACAAGTTAATTTTAGGCTTTCACCTTTCGATGATGAAAAAGGCTATTTACAATTTGAATATCTTAACGGTATTTTTGGAATCTTATTGTATAGACATCTGGCTTTTCAGAACATTAGAAGACTGTTTGATTCGGTCAACATAATCTAGATAAACAATAATTTAAACGATGGCGTGCAGCAAAGAGCACACTCGTCATTGTGCGCTCTTCGCAGTTCAGTTAACATTATTCCTACCACAACCGGTCAAATGACCGTTTTTAAAATTTCGATTAGAATTTAATAGATATTATGTAATTGAATCGCCTTTAAACTTTAGACTTTTCCTCAAATATACGTATAATACATTTTTCAATATTCACTTCTTTTTTCATTATTTATTTTCTGAGAAAACTTTGTAGTCTGTCTTATGTGGGAATGTTGTGGTAGGAATAGGTATATGTGAAGTATCGGTAGGAATAGTGTTAAAAAAGAAACGCCGTTGAAGTTGCAGAAATGATCTGCGATGCTCTTGGTGAGAATGCTGTAACTCATTTCACCATCAAATACTGATACTGAAGGTTCTGGAAAGAATATTTCGACCTTCAGGATAAAAAACGACCTGGGCAATCACAACGATTCTAGGATCAGGAATTTCAATCACTTTTAAATCAGTTCATCGAAATGAAACAGCCTACTTTCTTTAAATCCAATAGATGCCCGAAAGATGGGCAAAAGTTATAGAAAGTGAGAGAGATTACTTCGTTCACTAACCTCTAGGCATAAAAATTTAAATAAACTCTTAATTTGCAAAAAAAGAAAGACTAAAATTAACTTGTACACCTAATATTTCATCTTTGTGTACTTGTCCCATCAAGATAATTAGCCCCAGAAACTTTTTCATTTCTGTCACTGCAACGTCAACCTATTTTACTGCTTTATGTACTCCATACTTGTTTGCAACCTGAGAGCGATATCTGTTTGTTTCTGTTACCAATATTTCGAACAGATCATCGCCAAGAAATAACTGTACCGCTTCCCATTTGTTTTCATGATCTTGAGGTATCGTGTTAATGCTTGAAGTCCGACCACATGCCTCTAGTTGAACTATTGCATCATTCTTTGTCCAATCATCGACATCACTGACAATAAACTCTTCTTCCATGTCATCGAAGGAATCATCCGATTCGCTCAAAAGCATCCGACGATTACTTTGCCGTATAGGAATGATGATGCTATCATTGTCGTCACTTTCACAATCACTTCTTAGTGTAACGCTGTTTTCAGAACAGTCTGACAGTACGTCCATAAACAACTCATCATTCATATCTTCGCTTATGCTTCTAGACATTTTTAAGAGTATTATTCTAAACCCTGTACTTCACTTTACACCGCTTGTTACTGTATCATATAAAAATACCGCTTTAATGTCGAATTTAATTACTTTATAGTTTTTTTTTTGGCATATAGTGTTGGACAAAAATAAGGGGTACAAGTCTTTCTTAACTTTATTTATTAAAAAAGATTATTATGGATTATAATATAACAATTTTTATCTTTACAAAACAAGAACGTAATCGGAGAGAACACACATGAAGAAAGTGAAACAAAAAACAAAAGTTATATGTAAATACGCAAGATGGCGTCGGAGTTACTAAAGCTTATTTCACAATTTTAAATCTGGAATGAATAGAATCTCGTTAAGTGTACAATTCTCTGTCATTACTTTATCCTGGGCTTGTCCTCTCATTGTGATTTGATTCTTTGCTGCGACTATTTCGACGTTAGTCGTTGTGTTTTCTTCTAACAAGTTCGAGTTATTGACAATATGATTCGATACTTCTGAATCAGCTACCCATAAAGTTTGATTAGCTCTATTTGTTAATAAACAAACCCTTTCATTGCTGTGTCTATCCGGAGCAGTTTTGTCTTTGCGAAGGAAGTAATCCTGTTCTCGATGATTATTTATGTCTTACAGGTCGAGCAGCTCTGTTTATCTTGTGATCGGTAGTTTCTTGTATTGCCATAATAATTTGAATTATGGCCTCCTCCATAGTTCCTTTAACCCCTTGCACTACCGCGAATCTCTGAAAAAGCAGTGCCAAAGTTGGCCGTCGGAATGGTTGCGGGAGGTGCCGAGCGGCGGAGCTCGAGTGGTACAATTTGAAATACAATACCTTACGACTGAGTTGCATAGTCCCGCTCACATATTTACTTCACACGATGAAAATCTTTGAAAATTTAAATGAATTTGAATAAAAAATTTGTAGGAATACGTTAATTATTACATTTTTTTTTTTTTTTTTTTTTTTTTAATGGATGGTCTGAGAATGCAGTTACGCACCGGCCTAGGTCCCGCCATAACCTCTCGGACCCACCACCGCCAGGTGGGTCCTCCCTTTTCCTAGAGTGTCGGACACCCACTAACCCTACCGACTAAACTCATATCCATCCTAGTGGCATGGTGAAACCATCCCGGAACCGTCTTGAGAAACATTACTTCGGGATGGCGCCACTACATCGGGTCCCTTGTAGGGACTCTTCGTTTGGCTCTACGGGATAGGAGCCTGAAGCAGTGTGAGGGACGCGCCTATGGTCGGTCCATATCTCTTCTTTTGTTTCGCAAGATGGTCCTGATGTACAGGGCCACCTTGTTCCACTCCTCCTGACCTCGGAGCATTATCTCGACAATGTTGTCTGGCGAGATGTCTCCGAGGTCCTGCTCCAAGGCGAGTCGTTCAACGTCCCACCGAGTGCATTCAAAGAATGTGTGGCGAGCGTCGTCGGCGGTCGAGTCGCCATAGGGGCAGCTGCCGTCTGCTACCTTCCCCATTTTGGCGAGGTAGGAGCAGAACAGGCCATGCCCTGTCAAAAATTGGGTGAGGTAAAAGTCCACCTCCCCCGCCTCTCGATTCAGCCAGCTATCGAGCCGGCTGATAAGTCGGGCAGTCCATCTGCCCCTAGACTCCTGATCCCATCTGCTTTGCCAGGTCTCAATGCTGTTGGACCTGGCGAGCCTTGATGCCTCCTTCTTTCCCAGAACGGGCCTCTGCTGGTGGACGAATTTTCTCTCCTGGGCTAGTAGGTCGATCGGGATTGCCCCTGCGACCACTAGCACCGCGGGCTCAGAGACCGTGCGGTAGGAGCACGCGATTCGGAGAGCACCTCTTCTCTGCACCGCGGCTATGCGCTTGCGATATATTTCGTATCGCAGCGCATCGGCCCAGACTTCTGCGCCGTAAAGCATCACTGCTTCAGCGGCGCGCATAAGTAGTCGCCTCATGCACGGTCGGGGACCGTTGACGTTGGCCATGAGTGTGCCAAGCGAGGCCCCTACTTTTGCCGCCCTGTCGGCTGCCCTAATTATGTGCTCTCCAAAGTTGAGCTTGCTATCAAGCATCACTCCTAGGTATTTGACAGCCGACTTAGTCTGGACCGTCGCGTCTCCTACAGTGAAGCTGCGCAGGGTGTTGATGCGCTTCTTCGTGAGCAGCACGATCTCAGTCTTCTGAGCTGCTAAGGTTAGCCCGTGTTCTTCCATCCAGGAGATGGCTCTGCGCATAACCTGGTTGAGCAGCAGCTGAGCTTCCTCCGTGTCTCTTGCAGTTATGACAACTGCAATGTTATCCGCATACCCAACCAGGAAAGAGCCCTCAGGGACTGCCATACGTAGGATGCCGTCGTAAAAGATGTTCCAGATATCCGGTCCCAGTATGGAGCCCTGGGCTGCGCCCGATGTGAGCTCCAAGCTTCTCGGACCATCGTCGGTGTTATATTCTAGGAAGCGCTCGTTCAGGTAGTCCCCAAGGATTCGGTGTAAGTACTCTGGGACCCTGAAATCATGCTCGAGCGCTTCCATTGCCAAGTCCCACCTGACGGAGTTGAAGGCATTTCTCACGTCCAAGGTGGCCAGCAGACACAGAGGGCGAGAGAAATGATTCCCGCGCTCCGTCATTTTAGCGGCTGTGACAACCTCCTGGACTGCATGGATGGTGGAGAGGCCGGATCGAAATCCGTACTGCCGGGCAGCAAGATCACCGGCAGCCCTAACGGCCCCGTGCAGCCGCGGCCTCAGCAGCTTCTCCAGGAGCTTGCCCGCCGTATCTAGCATACATAGCGGCCTGTATGACGAGGCGGCATCTGCTGGGCCCTTGCCCTTGCTTATGAGCACAAGTCTTGCTCTCTTCCATGGTGTCGGGAAGACACCTGCCCTGAGGCACATGTTATACATGTTAAGCAAGAGCTCAGGGTGACTCTGCGCGACGGCTTTCATTACTTCCGCTGGAAGGCCGTCTGGTACTGGAGCTTTTCTGTTCCGCATAGAAGATACGGCCCTGAGTAGCTCCGCCTCCGTAAAATCTGGCACTCCGAGGCTGACAGACGTAGCCGGGCCAGTCTCTCTCTTCGGCTGCGAGGGGAATAGGGTATGAACGATGTTTTCCAGTGTCCTCGCGTCCCGGGGGCTACCCTGTGTGTGAGTCCCCAGCTTGCGAGTGACGATCTGGTACCCTAATCCCCATGGATTCTGGTCAATATCTAGGCCCAGCTCCTTCCAGCACCGCCGTTGGCTGGCCTTGATGGTCCTCTTCAGTGATTTCTTGGCCGCATGATACTCTGCGGCCAAGGGGGCAGCGTCGAGATCGCGTCTCTTTGCTCGTTGTGCTAATCGGCGAAGCTTCAAGCACTTTTTGCGAAGATCCGCGATCTCGTTCGTCCACCAGTATGCAGGACGTCTCTGCCGATTCGTGCTTCTCTTTGGCACCGCAATTGCGCAAGCCTTTTGGATGAGCTGCATAGTTGATGCAGACGTCCTCCTGGCTTGAGCAGTCGGCGGTAGACTTGCGGGTACAGTTCGAAGGGATCTCGACCCTTCTTCGATGGCTGAAGACAGCCGCTCTCGATCCATTTTAGCGATGTTCCACCGGGGGGGTCGCGCCGCACTTATCACGGCTGGCCTCCTATCGTGTACATCGAATAGGATGTACTGGTGATCGCTCCCGGTATAGTCCTCGATCACCCGCCAGCCCGCGACTCTTGCCACCAGGTGTTCGTTAGCTAGAGAGACGTCCGGGATCGTCTCTCTGTAGCCAGGCCTTCGGAAGGTTGACGTCGAACCCGTGTTGAGCACTGTTAGCCCTAGTCGCGACGCCGCCTCCATGATTCTTCTCCCTCTGGAGTCAGGCCTGGCCTCCCCCCATTCGAGAGCTTTGGCGTTGAGGTCTCCAGCCACAATGAGATCTCCTTGCATATCCCGCAATGCGTCTTACAGATCGTCTAATTTGATCTGGAAGTCGTCTATCCGGTCGTTTGGGATGAGGTATACGCTAACGTAGGTAACTGAATTGTGTTTCACCCAAACATAACCGCGTCCGGAACCCTGATCCGACACGTGTATCTGTCGGGGATCCGGGATCCAGATGGCCGCGGTGCCCAATTCGTCGGCATACCATCCCACACCCGCCCTGTCCTGGTACTGTTCGCTGATAAGGACAACATCAGCTTGCTTCTCAGAACAGAGCTGAGTTAGAAGGTGGTGAGCCGTCCTGCTCCTATTGAGGTTGCCCTGCAGTACTCTCATGTCCTTTTGTTGGCTCGCGCAAGGGCCTCCCGGAAGGCTGTGCATGCCCTCGACCCGGCCAAGTGCCTCTTGGGCTCTACGTTGTTCTTTGAGCACAGGAAGCAAGTGGGCTCGCTGACTTTACAATCTTTCAGCTTGTGCTCCGTACCGCCGCAGGAGTAGCAAAGCTTACTGCGGTCGGGGCCCTTGCATGAGGAGATATGGTGTCCATAATCGAGGCAGCGATAGCATCGCTTTACCTCAGCTCCTCGCCTGATTTTGCAGCTGACGAAGCCGACCATCAACCGACCGGCCTTTAAGAGCTTCGCCGCTGCGTCCTCTTCTATCTTGACGAGGGCCAGGCGTTGCTGCCTTATGTTGGGGTTTGTCAACTTAACCTCAAACTTCCCCGAGTACTCTGGCAGGGTCCTCTTCAGGGCCTCCTCGACTTCTGCTACCGTTGTGCAGCAATCGCAGTCCCTTATCTCCAACGTGGCTCTGGGGACCAATTCCGTGATGCTGCTAGTGTCTCCAACTTCTTTCTTCAGAGTTTCTGCAAAAGAAGCCCTGATCTCAGAGGTAGTCTTCTTGAGTTCGAGGAGGACCCCTCCCGTTCTGGTCTGCCGGACCGATCTCACGTCTACCCCTGCAGCGCTGGTGTTGATGCGCTGGTGGATAGCACCGACCACGTCTGCGTAGGTTTTACCCTGCGCAGGTTTGAGGAGGATTGCGTCCGGCTTGGTTCTCTTTCTCAGCCGGCCCTCCGATTTGCTCGGCTTCTTCTTTTCCTGCGGTGGGGGATTCGCCGTCTTCTTCCCGGGTTTTTCCCTGTTCTTTTTCTTCTTGACGACCTCCGTCCACTTAGTGGCTTCGGTCGTCTTCGCCTCTTGCCTCGGTCTTTTGAGGCTTTCTTCAGGAAGCTGTGGTGGGCTTATGGCTACCCTCTTGTTTGTGCCAACATCTGGCACAGAGTTAGCCCTTGGCCGCTGGAATACTCGCGCGGGGATCCTCGCTCCCTCATTGACCTTTGCTCGAGATTTAAACATAAATTCGAGGCTGTCAATGATCTCCTCTAGCTTCGGGAGCCCTTGCTTGATGGCGTTGTTCACGTTTGGCTGTCTCGTCACAGTCGCCCTCATGTTAGCAAGAAGGAATCTCGCTTGCGCGAGTTTCTCTCTCTCTCTCCATCCTGAGGTGTCCCCTTCGCAAGCAGAGAACCTTCGTCATTGTCGCTGGTGCCAGTGATCTTCCTTCCATTTCTTTCATCTTGATTTTGATTTTGATTTTGATTGACTTTCTCCATAGGTTATATTGTTACTCCAGAATGTCAGGCCGTCTCTGAACGCGGTGTCTCAGGAAGTGGGGGGGTGATCACCCTCGCAACTGCCCCCATTGTTGCGAGAGCTTTTGGCTATAAGGACGGGAAAGGAAGCATCCGCCCTTGCCGTTCATCTGCTTCCTTCATCGGCATCCTGACACTCCCTTGGGTGCGGCGCGTCGACGCCGGGAGTTTCCACGAGAACTGCGCTATACGTATCATTCAGCACATCCCTTTCGGGCAGCGTCAACGTACCCGCTGATTCTCGTGACCCTGCCGTAACCCTGGCTAGGGGCCCTTACAGGGTGCTGACATCCGGGCCAGATGAGCCCTGGTTTTTTTTGGGAGGTTGTACTCCCCGTAGCTCGGGCCCCGACGGCGCTACTCGTCGAAAGAAAAGGAATGCTCCAATCCTCCCCTTGGGGAATTATTACATATAATAATAATAATAATAATAATAATAATATAAATAAAAATAATAATTAATAATAATAATAATATAATAATAATATAAATAAAAATAATAATTAATAATAATATAAATATAAATATAATAATACAGGAAATAATAAACACATCAGAAATAAATTTTAATATAGAGAACCGAGAATGGACCTGAGCTGAACCGAAATTAGGATCATTAGTCAGACTCGTGATATTCATGTTTGGCCTGAAATGTCGATAACGAGTCTGACTCGTGATATTCATGTTTGGCACAAAACTTTCATCACGAGTCAGACTCGTCAAAGTAGTGCAAGGGGTTAATCTTGCAAATTATTTTTGCATTACTAAGCTTGATGATTTGTCCCGTTACACTTGAAACGTCTAGGAACTATCAATTTAAAGGCAACTTGTTCCATGTGGATATCATTTCGGTTCAGTCTGACTTTTCCTAATTTTAATTTAATTATTAGATTTGTTAATGTTCTATTTTCTGTAGAAGTTGTCTCCCACGCATTTACAAAATGGTTATACTAGTTGGGGAGAGTTGCTAATATTTTAGTGGAGAGCATTGTATCATCTATATTCTGGCTAAGAGCATTTAAACGAAATGATAAATTCTCCAATGTATACTTACGTGGGAAGATACGGCGCCCTCCTTCTTATATGAATAGGAAAAGAATTCCTGCAGGATATTACATTTTTGTTGTTCTGTATCACGTCCATAAAGCAGTACTAGTTTATCGAACATCTCCTTTGCAGTTTTACTATTTAGTATGTGAATCTACAGTTTTCTTTCTGTGATTGTAATTATTAATTTTTGAACTTTTGCATCCTTTATCTCCCACTTCTCTCTTGCTTGCTGCGAAAAGAACACCCTATCAGTATTTACGGTTATAATATTACTTTGTCCTCCTACCTTTAGCATTATCATAATTTGGAATTTCCAAAATTGGAAATTGGATTCATCTTTCAATTTTTTTTATTTGTACAATATCTTAGTTATTGCCCCCGGCCGTTTTACTGTAATCACTGACCACGTTTTTATCGGATTTTTAATCCAAACTGTCGAGGTTATCAAATGAAAGATCGAGTGAGGTTAACTCGCCATGAGCACGTGCGTGCGTCTTGTGGCCTTCCTCGCTTCCACATCGGCCTCGCCGCTAGGTGACACGAAGGACGCATTCACACAACATCCTCCTCTTTTATTTAACGCTCAATGATGCATAAAAATATAATATAATGTAAAAAAAACCGGAATATGTATGATCAAATACAAAATTAATATATAGTATGTTATAACGTAACAGATAATATATATATGATTAATACAAGATATTTGTAGTTACTATAACTTCAGTGAGTTATTATTTCTCCATAGAACTTAGGCGGACCGCAGTTCCGTAATGGTCTCTGTCGAGAATCGGGCTGTTGAATATTGGCATTATTATTATTCTGTGTATTCACATGCTCGTTATTATTATTTTGACTATAGTCATTTGATTTGTATACACTAGCATTTTCGTTATCAACGACTTCGTCGTCGTTTGCTTCTGGTACTAAATGCGGATCACTACTTTCACAATTTACAAATGATTTATACGGAGCAGGGACCAAATGCCATCTGTTTCGTCTTTCCGTACTGTCTCTCGCTGTTTTCACAAGGTATGAGTTAGGAACATTTAAACGCTTTATAATTCTACTATATACTCTTTGATATATAATCCACACAATATCATTGATTTCTAAATCAGATAATTTACTTGTTAGATTTGAAAAGTTTGAAAGATTAAAAGAAAGTTGAACTAATGCCTGATGACGGTTCTGGGGTAAGTGCCGTGTGGTTCATCCAGTCCTCTTTCCAGAAGGCTGCATAGCCTTCCCCACTCCGTGGCCAGATCCTACAGGACAAAGGTCCTTCCTTTTTGGCGACGCAACGTCGGGTTGCTCGCAATGTTTAGGCTTTCCCGAGACTAATATAAACAATACTTCCCTTGGCGCCCGATGGCTGCACGCCTTCGAGGCGCCAGCCGTCAAGTGGTGCTTTGGGGTTGCATTCATACTTTCTAACATGTTCTTTCGCCAGGCACACCAGATACCCAGTCATGAATCGGTCACTCGCCTAAATTACGGTCTAGGCCCTTTTTCAGCGACCACCTAAAATGCGGTGTCGCTAACACGGCCAACCGGACCTGCTTCACGCTCTCAGGAAGCATCGTTTCATCAGAACGGCTTGTAACAATTGCAAAACAGATTATCGGGTCAATAATCTCCTTAATCAATCTTTCACACTGTTCGGGCATCCAGACTTGCAATTTTCTCCATTGTTACCGTCAATCACGTACACCGTAAGTGTCTCCAGGCGTCGTGACCTCCACAACTCCGCACACTGCATGTGCCCTGTTACAGTCACCGCCAAACACTTCTATCACACAAGTGTCTCATCGAGATCATAACGTCCTCTATTCCGCGCAGTTCGTGTACTTTTCAAACGTCGTCCTTCGAAGAATACTGTACCAAGTCCGTGGTCTCACAGCCACCCATGATAGGGATCTTCTTCGAACCCATAACGTTACTCTATTCTGTACACGACATTGTCGCCTTTCATACGTTATATCTGAATATTGAGCAACTACATCGTAAGCGTGCAGTTCCATCCCATATATTGATATTCCACCGACTACTGTCAACATAGGCGAACAATTTCATGCTCAAAACTCAGCATCTTACTGCCGTTAAATTCATATACACCCTTTTTCATACGCAGGGGAAATCCACACACAGCGACAAGCGTTCATTCGCAATTGAACCCTATTTATTATGTTTTGTGTATATTTGTTTCTTTTTTTTTTTAGGTAAGAGAAATGCATAGTTGATAAAATATCCTTTTAATTTCTTAAGTATATAGTGGTCTCGAAGCACTAACAGCTATTAATATGAATAAATAAAGAAACATGAACAACTAAACTAAAAATTAAATTAATTGATACATTGGTGATGAATAATCTTACTGCTAATGTGATTATTGCCTAACGTCTTACAAATTAGTTTATAAATAAGTACTCATATATAGTCATTTACCGCTAACACGGTTCATCCGCGCTTTGCGAAGCATCGTCATCGCCCGGCCATTCGCCTTTCCACAACCGCAAGCGATCTTTCGGTACTACCTGTGATTTACCGCTTTTGCCCACGATTTCATACCTGTCCCTTTCCAATACTCGTATGATTTTAAATGGTCCGACATACTTTTCGTCTAATTTTGCTCTGCGAGTATCGGACGGACGCACGAACACAGTGTCATTGTCTTTGAATACGATATGGTCTCTACGCTTCTTATTAAAACGTTCATTCTGTGTTTCGGCATTTTTTGCCAGCCGATTTTTTCGGCGGCTACTGCACTGCCTGCGCTGCGTTCCAAGCCAAATAATAGACGCGTCGGTGAAAAGCCCGTAGCGCTCTGTATGGTAGTGTTTAAGGAAAGTTGGATTTTAGATAATTTGTTCGGCCATTCTGCAGTATTTTTGGCTTCGACTGTGAGTAAATTCGTGACTGTGGCAACGTAACGTTCCGCCTGTCCGTTTGCTCGCGGGGCCCCGGTAGCGATTAGGTGTAACTCAACCCCGTGTTTTCGAAAGAGCTGTTCAAGTGGCTTATACGTGAAGTTCGTCGCCCGATCGAGGACCACCCGTCGCGGCGTTCCGAAGAGTGTCAAGCGGTCACGGAAAACCTGTAACGTCTCCGGGCCGCTTAACGATTTTAACGGGATCAACTGCACATACTTTGTAAACGCGTCGACAATCAGAAGGATGTGCTTGTAGCCGTCTCGCGACTCGGGGAATGGACCCACACAGTCGCAGTGAATAGTGTCGAAGGGAATTTTTGATTTGGGAATTGAATGTAACAAGCCCTGTTTTGGCCCACTATGCTTTTTAGCGACAATGCACGTGATACAGTGGTCTATGTATTTCTTTACAAAGCTGCGAGCGCGCGGGAACCAGTACTTCTGCGCTACGCGGTCGTAGGTTTTATCGAACCCTACGTGACAATTTTCGTCATGATACATACGAAGTAGGCCAATCCGACTCCCTTTTGGCACGTAGCTACGATAAATCACACGCCCGTTATCTTTTAAAATCTGTCTGCATAAGATATTCTGTCGAAGATCGTAATCACTACAAATTGATTGTTTATTCCGTACCCGACCTATAATGCTTTGAGTTTCCTCGTCTTTGCTTTGTGCCACCTCTAACCACGAGCCCTCACAAATTACGTTAACCCGGGGGTCTAACGGGGGATTTCTACTTAAAAAATCTACATGCTCGACGTACTTTCCCTTACGATATCCTATTTCGAACGCGAAGTCCTGTAGATAGACCCACCATCGAGCGATACGGGGCAACAAGTCCTTTTTCGTGCTGGTAGCTTTAATCGCGTTGCAATCTGTGACGATTTTAAATTTAATGCCCAGTAAATAGACGCGAAAATATTTAAGGGCATTCACGATGGCCAAGATTTCTAACTCGTACGAGTGGTAGCGCGATTCCTCCGAGGTCGTGCGTCGACTATAATAAGCTACCACACGTAAATCACCACCCACTCGCTGAAATAATATCGCGCCATACCCGATCGAACTTGCGTCTGTATGGAGCTCTGTCTCTCGTGTAGGGTCAAAAACAATTAACAACGGCTGTGCAGTAAGGATGTTCAAAATGTATTGTTGAGCGTCCTCTTGCTCCTGGCCCCACTGCCACGTTTGGTCTTTACTTAAAAGTTTCGTAATAGGAGAGGCACGCGAGGCAAATTCTAGCACAAATTTGCGAAAATAACTCGTCAGACCCATAAACTGCCGTACCTGACGCACGTTCGTGGGGACAGGTGCCTCGAGAAGCGCCTTGAGTTTTCCCTTTCCAGACCGAATGCCGTCGGCAGAAACCTCTCGATCTAAATATTCGAGTGTTGTTTCAAAAAATTTGCACTTTCCCAAATTGAGTGTGAAACCCGATTCCGATAGAGCATTTAACACCTTATCTAATTCTCTAACCCTTCCTCGAACGTCTCCGAGGGGATAAGGATGTCGTCCATGTAAACGAGGGCGACAGAATTCTTTAAGGGGCCTAACGCCTTATTAATAGCCCGTTGAAAGACTGCCGGTGCATTTGATAGACCAAATGGCATCCTCAAATACTCGTAGTGACCGTCCGGGGTCACGAACGCGGTTTTCTCAATTGAATCGGCGGCCACCGGGATTTGATGAAATCCCGATTCCATATCGAGAGTGGTGAAATATTTTCCCTTTCCCAAACGATCGAGCTGATCGTCGGTCAACGGTAAGGGCTAACGGTCCTTAATCGTAATTCTATTCAAGGCGCGATAGTCCACGCATATATGGTTCGTTCCGCGTATGGTGACGCACTCTCACGCGTAATGTTCCTTTTTAACAAATCGGTAACAACATCGCCTACCTTTTCTCGCTTCCCGAGGGACAGGCGGTACGGACGGTAACTTATTACCTGAATGCTCTTGGTAGCGATTTTCATTTCTCCCGAGGTTACACACCGGATACGGTCAGTTGGAGCTATCGCGTGCCGATATTTCTCCATCAGCGCATCCAGAGAGCCGTGGTCGACGACACTACAACTAGTGGTGGCGTAACACCGTGGTGCGATCTTCTCCGATTCCTTAGGCGAAGATGCTCCCCTAACTAGCTGCAGCCTCGTTCCCTCAGCATCCGTCACGATCTGCAGGTTTCCGGCCTCCAAGACGTTTTTGCCCACGATAGCCTCGTAGGCCAGGTCGTCATCCTCCACCACCAAGAAATCCAGCTCTACCGCTACATTGTCTGCCTGCACGATCACCGTGGTCCGTCCTCGCGTCGTAACACTCGAATTCCCGAGTCCTCTCACCACCGTAGTGTACGGCATTTTACAGTTTTTTCGTGTTGCTACGCTTTCTCTAATAAGCGAGCAATGGGCACCCGTATCCAAGAGAGAAGACACCAGCACCCCTTGTACCAAGACGGGGGTTGTGCTGTAATCCGCGATGCCGTACGCGTTTGCTTCGGCCTTTTTACGGCCTTATCCATTCTGCGGTTGGGCACGCTGTTTTGCCCAGCAGCTAGCTTCTCCATGTCCCATTTTAGAGCAGAAGGTGCACGCCTGCCGTTTATAATGGCGTTCTTTCTGCTCCGGCTTCCGTTTTGCTGGGCAGTTTGCCTGTAAATGCCCCACATCGTCGCAGGTATAACATCGTTTTCTCGGCAAACGTTGTTTGGAGGAAAACTCCCTGCGTTGTTTCATGGAGGTCTCCTTTCCGGGAGCCGACTTCACATATTGTGCCAAACCCACTATCAATTCGGCTGTCGTTTGGTATTGGCCGTTTAATAACGATTGCTGAATGTTTTGATCAGGAACGGCCTCTATGATCAGTTCGATTAACTCTTCCGTTCGAAAAGCAACCCGAGTCTGTTCCAAATAGACTAGTTTGGTGCGTGCATATTCCGCATACGTTTTTGCAGAATCACTGGAATACACGAGCACACGAGAGTCGCTTGTGCAAATTTTTTCGCATCACAAACACGGAACACAAATCATCGCGAAACTTCTCACGTACGAGGTTGCCCTTTCCAGTCCTGATACCACGACTTTGCGGCTCCTCTTAGAGCATGTGTGGCTAGGTTCAGCTGCACTTGCGTCGAACAGTTCTTCGTGATGTCTACCACTACCTCGCACCAAGAGTTAGCATCTTCCCCGGTATCACTGCCACTGAATTCGGGTATAACACCTGTTTGCGAAGGGGTGGACGGATTCGTTAAGGGCGCGGAACACGTCGCGGCACTCTTCCCGATTTTTTCCAACACTTGACAGACAGGTTCATCCAGAGCAGACGATGATGCGCCCGCTTCCATGATAAGGTGCGCTTAAGGCCTTACTCGCACAAACAAACGTCACAAAAAGAAACACTAACAGTGATGCACTGGTCAATGCGCTACTAATTGTGTCGCGGAGGCGTAAGAATCCCACTTCTGATGTTTGATTTGAAAAGTTTGAAAGATTAAAGGAAGGTTGGACTAATGCCTGATGACGGTTCTGGGTTAGGAATTAAATTACTTTTCAAAATGTTCAGATACATGTTTTTGTCCATAATATCATCTACAATTACTTTCATCTGCAAAAATTACTGTATCCCACCATTCACTTTCTTTTGATACATATTGATTCGCGTATTGTACTCTTTTCTTTCTGTTGATAACATTGATTGCGTTGATAAATGGCTGTTTTCTGGCTATCAGTCATGATATCCTTCAAATATTAATACTCTTCGTACACTTTCTACATATACTCTAAGTATCATATATACTATTCCAAGGTTGTTTGTCGTTAGGTTTTGTAGCTAGTTTTGGTGCACTTTACTTCGGGTCTTTCTTAATTTCTCTTGCTATGAAGCGTCTATTACGAATATTAAGTTTCTTTGGCCGACCTTTTTGAGGCTGTAATTCAAGTCTGCCCTCGTCATGAGATCTTTTTATGACATTCCACACGATATTCTTACCCACATTTAATGCTCCTGCAATTTTTCGCACCGATTTCTTCGTTTCGTAGTGATACACCACTAATTGTCGTATTTCAAACGAAGTAATACTCTTGCGATCCATGTTATATCAGATTCGTACCAAGATTAACGCGAAGTCAACGTGTCAACACACAGAGAACTCTGTTATTGTTTACAATTATTTCTCTCCAGTCGTATACAACCGTGTACTATTACAAGCGTCCCAATAATTTTGTGACATAAAAATTCGCATTGGTTGAGTTTATTTTATGTTATTCCTCAACTACATAGGAAAATTAAACCATTTTTTTGTATGTACAATCTAGATACTATACTTTAACATAATGTAATGCTATTTTGTTGCTGGTTGTGCATTTATCCAAAATATAAATGTTAGAATTCAAATTCACACAGTATCCCAATATTTTTGTGTCCGACTGTACAGGGTGTTAATCTACCTCTGGGCCGAAATGAAATGGGGGTTCTAGACGTTGAAATAAGAAGAAAATCAAGAGTGACGAAATTTCGTTAAACGCTTCGTTAATTAGTTATTAGCAATTAAAGATTTCTTAAAATTAGCCAATCGCCTTACAGCACCGTCCGTTGGGTTGGCTGCGCACAGGCGAACTCAGGACCGTATTGACATGTGTTATAACGCTTACCTCGTGGGGCGCAGGAAAACTTGTTTGTTACGGGTGATACAAAATCGAAACTTCAGTCACTTTCCAAAAAGTATGAAATGAATGTTGAATGACATTAAACCTACTTACTCGCAAAGTCCACAAGAGCATGTCAAAACTCTCCCAGTGGGATTTTCGAGTAAAGACGGTCAATGATCTCTTAATGCAGATAGTCCCAAAAGTGAAGCACCCACACGCATTTAAATCGCGATTATCCCGTCCGCAGGGTCCACAAAAAGGTACACAACACACGTGCACGAATCAGCCATAATTTTCACCTCCAGTAAAATGTTTTCTTTTCTCTCTCCTTTTGCACTTTCACAACACCACACGCGCGACACAAAATACACTCAGAACTATATTTTGTTTAAAACTAAATAAAAAAAACTGTTATTAAAATTTATATACATTCGAAACAACGAGGAACCACGCTCTGCTACCATTTGTGGGTAGCAAAACAGTGGAGTTTAATAATAACAAAGTAATTTAATAATAAAAAATCGTGTACATCACACCGCTCTTTCTCTCTCTCTCTCTCTCTCTCTCTCTCTCTCTCTCTCTCTCTCTCTTACGAGACAATTCATGTTCAATGAATTCCAGGTGTTCGGGCCTCTCTTTTGATGCGACTAGAATGTTATCGAGATATACAAATACAAATTCTAGACCTCTGGACACCTCGTCCAGGAACCATTGAAAGGTTTGGGCTTTGTGTTTCTATGGCCAAAAGGCATCCTAACAAATTCGTAGAGTCCGAAGGGTGTTATATTCACGGTCTTTTTAATATCATCTTCGGCCGTTGGTATTTGGTTATATGCTCGTGTGGGCGCAAATGATGGGCTCGATGACGCCTTGTCGACGGCCAAACTTGCCAACATTCCATGACTCGTAAATGCTACGAACGATGTCGATTTTGTAGATATGCGTATGGATTGCGATTTGGTTGTATTTGCGTAATACTATGTATATTATATAATGTTCGCGACGCCGAAGTGACTCGGTTTTATATGGAGGAGTTCGACTGGTCATTCCTCCATACCTCAAGACGATACGCTAATTGGTTAAAGTCAATAAGTCAAGACTCCAATCTGCAGATGCCCTGAGTGCCACCAACCCCCGTTCTTGTGCCCTTAGCACGCGTTTCGAGAACGAAGGTGGGTCGAGCCACTCGGAGCGGGAAGGTTTCCTGAATTTTAGCAACGAAGAGGAAATGTCCTCCGGACTCTTTTGGAAGTCCCTTATTTATGACACGCTCTTGGCTATTGAGGAACCACAGTTGACTCGAAAATTAAAACTTGTCCTTCTAAGGACGTTAAGAGGGTTCGAAAATAAGCAGAAATAGGCTACGGTTTCTTCGTCCTCAAAAATAGCAGTACTGGCACGCTCATGTCATAAATCTGCTACGAAAAACTTCCCGCTGTTGTTCCGTAGGACGGAACATGTTTCCCCCCGTTGAACGTTATGCTCGATCTACATTAATCGCGACGATATATCAGCTAAAGCTACGCGTGAGTCCTTAAGTAATTTTGCACTATCACTCCGATTGTACAGTTGGTAGTGGTGCTAGTTGTTTGACGTTCCGCTTGTAGACGCCATTCGCGGTTCGCACGGTGACCGCCCGGATGATGCCATCGGCGCCTGTGTGCACTTCCTGAATGCGTCCCAAATGCCAACAAAGTGGTGGAAAGTTGTCTTCTTTGAGTGCGACGACTGTCCCTTCCTTGACGTGATGATCCCCCTTGGTCTACTTCTGTCGGATGTTAAGTTGATGGACATATTCCTTGTGCCATCTGGCCCAGAAATCTTGTTTTACTTTCTGGATGTGTTGCCAATGGGAAAGTCTATTGATCGATGTTATCCTGAAATCAGTCTCGGCGGGGCAAGTCTGTTTCATGCATTAATTGGTTTTATTGTACACAACTTTGATGATTATACAAAACAAATACAATGTGGTTTGAATAAGGAAAAAACGTAACAGAACACAACCGAGACAAAAAGGGCACACGGCACATGGTCCACCGTAGGAAGTGCGGGAGCGGCCATTACCAAAAAACAAAAGAGAGACGCTACTACGTGACATCCTTATACATCAGTTTCTTGTTTCAACAAAGTCAAAGAACTACCAATCAGGAAATGACCAGGAGTGAGAGCGGATGGGTCGTTAGGATCGGATGAAAGTAGTGTAAGCGGGCGAGAGTTTAAAATGGCTTCGACTTTAACGACGAATGTATTAAATTGCTCGAGTGTGAAGAGTTCCTCACCGACCACCCGTCTTACGTGATGCTTGAAGGATTTGACGGCGGCCTCCCACAGACCGCCGAAATGTGGTGACAATGCCGGAATGAAGTGCCATGAGATTTCTTTGTCCGTGAGGAATCTGTGCAACTTCGCATCGTCCGATAACCCTTTATAAATTTCCGACAATTCGTTATCCGCGCCGATGAAATTTGTTCCGCTATCGGAGTAAATATTTCGACAGAGTCCTCGTCGAACGATGAAACGCTTGAGGGCTGCGATAAATGCCTCTGTCGTTAAATCACTTACAACCTCGAGGTGCACGGCCCTGGTGACGAAGCAGGTAAAGATCGCAACGTAAGTCTTTACCCGAGCTCGGTTTCGGTAGTGTCTTTCCTTAACCCCTTAACCTACGATTTACGTTCGAGAATTTTGGACCGAAAACATAAACAAGCTCGCGCAGCCTTAGAGCCGTTCGCACGACTTGTATCACACCATTGCAGATTATTAATTTTGTATTACTAATTTTTGTATAAATAAACTTTTTGTAGTACATGCATCTACCACAATTATTACATCAGGTTGTAATTATTAGGTTGTCCCATAAGTTTCTTCCCTTTTTTTGATGCGAAATGAATACACGATATTTGTTATTTGAGGTTGATTTATTGTGTTATATATGATCTGTTCTGTTCTATAACCTTCTTCCATCTCTCAGGAAGCCTCATTATGCCCTCTTTCCAAAATTGTTGAGGCTTACTTGCAAAATATTCATCTGTGTGCGTTTTTATTTCGCTTATGGATTTGAAAGATTTACCACGGAGAGAATTTTTTAAGGAGAGGAACAAGTAATAATCGGAAGGAGCAAGGTCTGGGGAGTACGGAGGATGAGGTAGAACGTCCCAATCGAACTGTAATAATTTTTGTCTCATGACCATTGCAACATGCGGTCTTGCGTTGTCGTGATGGAAAACGACTTCTCGTCGGTTCGCCAGTTCTGGCCGTTTCTCTGCTATGGCGGCTTTCAGTTGATCAAGTTGATTACAATATTTGTCAGCATTGATCGTTTCACCTTGAGGAAGGAGCTCGTAGTACACTACACCTTTCCAGTCCCACCAAATGGATAAAAGAACCTTCTTCGGATGAAGTCCAGGCTTCGCAACAGTTGAAGGTCTATTTTCCTTGGACCAAGTGCGTTTTCGAGACACATTTTGATACAAAATCCAAGTCTCGTCTCCAGTGACAAGACTCTTTAAGAAAGGATTTCTTTCATGTCGCTGAAGAAGCAAATCGCACGTAGAGACGCGGTTCATAAGGCCGGTCTCCGTCAATATGTGTGGAACCCAAAGTTCATACCGATTTGCATATCCCATCTTGATCAAATGCTTATGTACCGTTGTCTTGGGAATGTTAGTGTCATCCACTATCTCGCGCACACTATATCGCGGATTTTCAGCGAGCACAGTCTTGATAAGGTCCGCATCCGTCGTTACTGGGCGACCGCTGCGGTCTTCATCTTGCAAATCGAAATTGCCGGCTCTAAATTTCTAAAACCAATTGCGGACGGTCCTAATGGTCGTAGTACCACTCCCGTAAACGGTGCAAATCTCGTCTGCAGTGTCCTTTGCACTATTGCTTTTTTTAAAGCAATGAAGCATAACATGCCGTAAATGCTTCTTTTGGTTCTCATTGAACGGGGCAGAAAAAATTTTAAAAGAGACTTTGTCACCAACGAAACGTACTTTGAAAGAGCTCTGGGACAACTGAAACCGATGCCATAAACGGCTAAGAGATAAGCCTGCATGTTTATATAAATATAGCCAGTCAGACTCATTCATAGCGTGGCGCGGAAGAAACTTATGGGACACCCTAATACTTATCAAATATTTCACAAATATTTATAACTTTAGGAGGGCACCGCCGCTAATATTTATGTTTGATCCGATCATCGTACGCGGGCTATGCCCGTAATATTTACGTTTGGCCCGATCATCGTACACGGGCTATGCCTGTAATATTTACGTTTGGCCCGATCATCGTACGCGGGCTATGCCCGTCATTGTAGGTTAAGGGGTTAATGTAAAATGGGTTGCAGTAATCAACTCCGCAGTTGTAAAACGGTCGACTCTCGGTGACACGCGCCGCAGGTAGGCTTCCCATGAGGTATTCGACCGTAGGTGGATTAATCCGGAAACACCTTTCGCATTGTCAAATTATCTTCCGTGCGGTATTCTTCCCATCGATCGGCCAATATGTTTGTCGCAAGTTGTATAACGTCGACGTCACGCCTGCATGATGATTTTTCACGTGAGCCTCGTGGAAGGAAAGATCTGTCACGTGATTCCCCCTTGGTAGTAAAATGGGATGTTTTTGTGTGAACGGTAAGTCTGAGTTTTGTAGTCGTTCCCCCACACGTAATATTCTCCTTTCGTCCAGAAAAGGGTGGAGGGATCGAAGTTTACTCTTCGGATGGAGCTTGCCGATTTCAAGATTTTTGATGTTTTGTTGGAATGCATTCTGTTGTATGAGTGTGATGATCCTAAAATTGGCATTTTGAATTTCCTCTATTGTCAGTGGTCCAGTGACGCGTTGATTTGGACGAAAGCGAAGGCAATAAGCTACGATGCGAATTAGTTTTTTGATGCAGAAATACTGGCTGAATATTTCGTCGTTCCGATTGATAGAAGTTGCAAGGCACGTATCCTGATTCTGGCCACTTGGCCTGGTCGGTTGAAAGCCAGTTGGGTCCGTAAAGCCACAGCGAATTGTAGAGGAACTGTGTGGGTGTCGCTCCTCGTGAAATTAGATCGGCAGGGTTATCATTTGTTTGAATGTGGTGCCAGAATGTGATATCCGTTTTCCCCTGTATGTCAACCACGCGATTGGCCACGAATGTTTTTAACGTACGAGGTTGCTTATTGATCCAACTCGATGCTATGGTGGAATCGGTCCATAGATATACCTCGTGAATTTTGTGAGTGATGGCTCTTCTAACGGTCGTGTACAGCGAAAATAACAAAACGGCACCGCACAATTCTAAGCGAGCGAGAGTGACGCTTTTTAACGGCGCGACGCGAGATTTCGCACAAAGTAGATGCGTCTTGATGCGACCTGAATTATCTATCGAACGAATGTAAAAACAGGCCCCATATGCTCGTTCGCTTGAATCGCAGGACCCGTGTAGTTCGATCCGTTGATATTCCCTCAAAGCAACGTGACGGTTAAATTCGATGTTGTTTAGTGTTTTCAGTTGGGCTGCGTATGTAGTTCACTCTGTATGGATGCTGCTAGGAAGCGATTCATCCCAATCGACTTTTAATTGCCAAAGGCGCTGCATTAGGAGTTTGGCGACTATAGTAACGGGTTCGAGTACTCCTAAGGGGTCGAATATCTTGGTAATGATTGATAAAATTGTCCGTTTTGTAACTTTATTTGTGGTCGGAAGTTCGACAGTGTAACGAATAGTGTCGTTTAACACGTCCCATGATATTCTTAACATCTTCATCACTGCAACATCACCAAGGAACTTCGGATGTATTTGATCTTCTCGGATTCCTGCAAGAAAATTTGGTTCGTTGGAAGCCCACTGTCGAATGTTGAGTCTTCCTTTTGCGAGCAATTCACTCATCTGTCGCTGTATCCGACGAGCTTTTTGCAAGGTATCCGCCCCGGTGAGGAGATCATCTACATACAGATCTTGCTTGGCGATCGTAGCAGCTTCCGGAAATTCGTCCCGTTCGTCGTCCGCCAGTTGATGAAAACATCTTATTGCCAAATATGGGGCCGATGAGAGGCCGAAGGTGCCTACATTTAATTCGAATGTTTTTATGTTGCCACGGTCGTTCCTCCATAAAATGGGCTGATACGCGCGGTCCTCCGGTCGCACGAGAAATTGGCAGTACATCTTCTCGATGCCCTCGGTAATCACGAATGCGTACATTCTTTCCTTGCAGGAGCAAGGAAAAGAAGTCGTCCTGGATTGTAGGGCCTATCATTAGCGCGTCGTTCAATGATAAACCGCCATTTGTTTTTGCTCAACCGTCGAACACAACGCGGAGTTTCGTGGTCGAGCTCGACGGTTTTACGACAGCATGGTGCGGCAGGTAGAACCCTGGCGCGTCGAACGTTTCTATCTGGGTCATGTGCCCGAGCGCAAGATATTTGTTTATAACTGTGGTGTACTGTTGTTTTGACTCCGGATTACCGTTTAATTTTCGTTCGAGCGAAAAGAACCGATTTAGAGCACGCGGCCGCGATTCTTCTAGCTGGTCCCGTTTTTCGTTGAATGGTAACGCTACAACGTAACATCCGGAGTTGTTGCGTCGGTAGTGTTTTATGAAATGTTCTTCGCACACATGCTCCTCTGCTGAATGATGCTGCACATTGGGTCCTTCTTCTACTTCCCAGAATCGCTGTAAATTGAAATTTAGGCTCGCGACGAAAGCCTTCCGCGTGGTATGCGAAGTGGGAGTCGGAACGTTCTCTCCAATAATCCAACCGAATTGAGTTTTCTGCAGGATCAAATCGCGACTGTTACGATCGGACAAATCGCATTGTCTGACGCACAGACACCACGAGGTCGGTCCCGCACCAATTAGCATGTCGATCTTTCCCGGCTGCTGGAAATGTGGGTGTCGTGTACGCGTTTTCCACCGTCAGCATTAGTGTAGTTAAACTCGTACGTCGCACGCCGAATTAACTTTGTGCGACTAATTATGTATAAGTAGACTGTATAATAATTATAATGCCGGTGTAGTGACTAGAAACACTTGATACTTCATTCTCGATACATTGCAAGTAACTTTATAGTAAATGTTTGTATGGTATATGGTGGCTATTGCAACTCGAAAAAATGGTACGTTTTAAATAAATGATCGACTAAAAAAACTAGTTTTTCACCTGTCAAGCGCTAATATATACATGCCCTTGGCTGGGCGGGCATCACTCCAAGGACAAGATGATTCGTCGGTCATCCTTGGAGTGGGAAGGTACAGCCCACACAAGGGGTGGTTTCGGAGTGTACCTGATAAAATCCTAGACCCTAGGGGGTCACCTAAAAGTCTGATTATTTGAAATATATAATCACGGCATGCAATATAGTCTGATAGCCCGGCGCTGAGGAACCGTCATTATCAAAATTGTCGTTTAAATATCTGTGAACATAACGATCAGGTAAATTTCGCCTACTAACGGTTCCTAACCATCATTTCAATCAAAAAAGGTTCGCAATGCGACATACCGGCCCCCTTGAACGGTAACGTTCGAAAAATCTAATGTTTGTGCAAAGTATGCTTAGTATAAACTCTTAATTTCTAATTATACTAATTCTTAAGTCGACTCATCCTATCGTGCATTGCTCATTCATCACACACAGTCTATTGGTAATGGCGCAAGTTTTCTTACACTACGTTTATACACTCCTAACGGTGTCTTTATAGTTACTACACGAATCACTTCGTCTTCTCCTGGATGCACCTCGAGGATTCTACCTAATCTCCACTGTAATGGTGGTTGATTTTCTTCTTGCACCAGCACTAGCATCCCTTCCTTGATATTAGTGCTGCCAGCAATATGCCATTTGCATCTTGTGTGTAATTCGTGCAGATACTCTCGATGCCATCGGTTCCAAAATTGTTGTTTCACCTTTTGCGTATGTTGCCATAGCGACAACCTGTTCGTTTTTACACCTGTCCACTCATGCTCCGGTAGGGTTTGCAATGAATCACCAATTAGGAGATGTGCGGGTGTTAACGGGATATAATCATTGGGATCCGAGGATCGAGGTATTAGTGGACGGGAATTCAGGATAGCCTCGATCTCGATTACAGTGCTGTTCAATTGCTCGTATGTGAACAGTGCTTCTCCGATAGTACCCTTTAAATGTTTTTTAAAGGCCTTCACCGGTATTTTCCAAAGATCACTTCTTGCGAAAAACCGTTTGATTGTTGCTATACCTGAAGTAGTTTTTGTCGAGGAATTGAATACTACGCCTGTCTTTATAGTCTTCTTGGACTCCCTTATTACCGCGTGACGCGGCAGGTAAAAACCCTCGGAAGTGTCGTCTACGTTGACCTGAGTCATATGCCCTTGTTGTTTGTATTCCTTCAAGAATTCACGGTATCCTGTTAGCAAACATTGATTGGAATGCAATTTCCATTCTAACGCGTAAAATCTCTTTAGTGCCATTTCTCGCGAGTTCCCTAATAACTGTTTGCGTTCGTTAAATGTGAGTCTCACGCAATACCTTCCATCTGCGTCTCGTACTGTGCCCTCTGTAAATGTCTTTTCCGCAGCTCTTTCCTCTTCTAACAAATATGAATTATTTGCAAATTCTTCTACTTCCCAAAATTTATTTAATGTTTTGTCTAGTGTTGTCGCAATATGAAATGATTTTATTGATGCAATCTTATGCGCGGGTTGCAAGTTTGATTCACCTGTAACTATCCAGCCTAACCTTGTTTTTTGTAACGTGATCCTGTTTTTGTTCAATTTTATTTGACTACTGCTTAACAAATTGAAGAATACGGTATTTCCTAATAGGGCGTCGATTTTCCCCGAGCTTATGGAATTCCGGATCCGCTAAGTTTATATTCTTAGGTACCTGAATCGTGGTTTTATCTACCTGGCGAGACGGTAACGACCCTGTTATTGAGGGTACGGCAATCATTGAGATGGGAATCGAGAATTTATTGTTCCGCACCTTGACTATTGTTTTTATTATATATTGGGTCTTGGTCGCCTGTTGACCTAGACCTGAGAAGGTTAAATTTATGTTATTCTTCTGCAATTGTAATTTATCTGCTAGTTCAGTGGTTATAAAATGCGCTTGCGACCCTTCATCTAATAAAACACGACAGTAATGTTCCCTTTTGAATTTATCTAATATTTTAATTTGTGCGGTACCTAGTAATTTTTTCGAATCATATGTAATAGTTAACGCAGTTGCATTGTCTTCCGAGTTTGTTGCTTGAGCCTCTATCCTTGTGTGGTAGGTGTTTGTACTAATACGTTGCTCGTTATTAAAATGTAGCAGTGTGTTATGCTTCTGTTCGCATTTCTTACACCAATTAGCTTGACAAGCACCAACTAAGTGTCCGACTCGGAAACAATTGAGATATAATTTGTTTCGCTTGATTATTTCCCATCTATCCCGAACTGAGGATTGCAAAAAATGCTTGCAATGATATATTTCGTGCTCGTCTTTACACATGATGCACTTAGTGACCCTTGTCGTCGCTACATGAGTATAAGCTTTCGTGTTCACCCTATTTCGTAGCGGTCGCTCCTAATGCGAAAACCGTCTATTCGCGTTAGAAATTTCTGTTTCAATTTCTGCTCCACGCGCTTGCTTGTTTATGAAGTTTATTAGTTGTTCGAATGTCGGCATTTCGTCATTTTCTAAAGTACGTTCCCATCCGCGTCGCGTGCTTTTATCTAATCTGTTACCTATTAAATAAACTAAGATCGCATCCCATTGTGCGATAGGTTGACCAAGGGTGGCGAGTGCATTCACATGCATTTGAGCCTGTTCCACCAATGACCTGAGACTCGACGATGTATCACTTCAGATAATTCGAATAACGCCTTCAGATGTAACTGAACAATTTGTCGCGGTCTATTGCATCGTTTTTGTAGTAAATCCCAAGCCACTCGATAATTAGTTTCTGACGCGTTTAACGAAGAGATTATCGACGCGATTTCTCCGCAAAGTGTATTTTTCAGTAAATGGAATTTTTGTACCGCGGGCAAATCTAAATTATCGTGTACCACTGTTTTGAAGGTGTCATGGAAACTGTGTCATTCGATAAGATTACCGTTGTATGGTTTTATTTCTATTTTTGGAAGAAGGATACTTTCTTGTCTTACCGTTACGGTATTTGGCGAATCTATAAATCTACCTGGTGTATTCGGCGTTTGTAACCTTTCAATGTGACGATTTAGGACGCTACTTAATTTAAAATATATTCGTTCAAATTGCTCTCTTTCTATGTCGTGATCTGATATTTCGTCCTCTACTTCTATTGCCGATTGAATGGTTTCATAGTTTCTACCTAACTCTATTACTCTTTCTTTACGAATTTGTAATTCATGAATGTCGAACTGATCGTCCTGATTTAGATACGTCTCAATACGCGTAAGTTGTCCCTTAATCGTAGTTCGTTGCCTCTTTAGGCCCTTCATTTGAGTTGTTTCAGTTGCGTTGGTCATATCGCGATAATTAATGAACAAATAAAATCGAGATCGCGACTGGTAGGACAAGGGATGTTCTATGATAAGGAATGGTGATTTGATGACTGACTCTACTGGCGTTTGAGTTTTCAAACGATAGTGTTGTAATAATGCCTGGCTGCTGTTGCGATGCCTTGATGCTGCGATGCTGCGGTGTTACGCTGCCTTGCTACTGCAATGCCTCGTTGCTACGTTTATCTACCGTCATCCACCTGCCCAATTGGCGCCCCATATTCCCGGGTCTTGCACTCTTTCGATGGCTCCAGCAAAGAGTGTAGCCAAGAAAATATTTTCTTTGGGCGAAAGTCCACGGAAAAACGCGTGGTTGATGGCTGGGGACCAATTATACGAATACTGAATTTGGTCTCGTAAATTTTGAGTTTTGAGAAAGCCAATAATATACGACCATGAAGTTCTGTTTGTCGACAAAAAGGTAAGAGCGTAAATCTCTTTCCAGTTTTTATAAGTGATCGCGCACACTGCGTCAAGTAATTAGAGCATTCCAAGTCCGTTGCGCGCGGTGTGGATGAGAACGGACACCGACAAATACCCAGATACCGTTGTGTTTTCGCACTCAACATTGTTTGTTAGCACAAACTCGTGAACAACTAGAATGAAAATTTTTGAGGTGTGAGTGGTTCTCTTCACTAAGCCAGTGTGACAGATATCTAAACAACGAACACACGGGGAGTGGGGCGGAGCTCCGGCGGGCCAACCGGCTACACTGGTCAAATTCCTGCTGTATTGACGTTTTCTGAACGCGTTCGCCATTTGAGGCACATCTTTGGTCGCGAATCTGAGTAGTGTTAGGGCTAGGAATTCGCTAAGTCGGATCAACTCCTTTTTCCTGACTGTGGGCGGTTGGGCCACATCTATGTGTTCTAATATATCTGCTATTCTGTCCTTGAACATTTGCAGTGATCCGGCATTGTAATCCATCATTAACCCATCATTAACGCATAATAATCCTCTCGTTGTTGATCATTCCAGTTGGGGTTCGGAGCAGCTACCGCCGAAATAGCCCCCAAGTTGATAGGTTTTAAGTTGACAGCAGGAGACATATTTGCGGCGTAAAAACCGTTTACGGGCTCATTTGCGGGCTTTCAAATCCTTTCCTGATCGGTTTCAGATATAGCGATGACATCATATACAGTAGCTTGCACACTGTCTCCAGCTGGTATCGCTCCTGTGAGATACATCGCATAAAATCTTAACAGCACCGCCGGGACATGACGACGATTAAATATATATATCACTTGGAAAATGCACGGTAGCTCTAAGACCAGCTAGTAATACGTCATTCCATCCCTCCTGTCGTGGAGCCGTCGGTTTATAAATATCGTGTAACACATTCTCCGTCCCGTCAATCAGTCTTCGTTTTGTATCCTATAAATTCATTGCTATTATTCATCCCATAGACATCTAATAAATTCTCTATATAATGCTTCTGACTGACAAATATCTTCCCTTTTTCAATTTTGTAATCTATCGTTTTCTTTAGATATCGCAGCACACGTTTTAACGCATTTATGTGTATCACTTTCGGGCATTTGCTGAATTGCGATAAGCAACTCAGAGAATACGATATATCCGGTCTTGAAGCAACGCTGAGGTACATTAGATGTCCTAACAATTCTTGATACGCCTTTTCATCATATTTCGGACTTGATTCGTCTTCACTCAGTTTTTGGTTGATACCCATTGGAGAATTCACTTCATTTGATGACAAGGCCACCGTTCCCTGTTTCTTACTCCTCCATTGTATAAGATCATCATTTTGATGCACAAGCAATCAACTGATGCTTCGTAGGATAGTACGTGGAACGCCAAATCATTTAGTGAGGAAAGCAAGCAATATGATAACTTATTGAAAGAGTGGAACGACAATAATTATGCTGCAAGAACGGTAATGATTAACACTATGATGACAACATCTTATCATTTCTGTCTGCTAGAGTAATCTGTCTTTCTTCTTGAATTAAATTCTTACAAATACCTACATTATGAGTCATATGACTCGTCGTTCCAGAGTCTAGTAACCATACGCAACAGGAATTATTCTCACACTCATTCGTTTCTCTCTCGATATTTTCATTCACCTCATACAGTTTGTTATTGTTCGAAATTTCTTTTGCTCTCATCGCCGACTCCTCGCTGGTATTCATGGCTATTTCTTTCCTTCCATGGTGTTGTCTTGTGTATCTTCCGCAAGTTCCTGTTTGAAAACTTCCTCCCTGTCCTCTTCTTGAAGATGGTGCACTCTTCTTCGGTTCGCGACACTCAGTCGCTATGTGATCAAAGCGTTGACAATTAAACCAGCGTTTCTTCTCATTGCGTTTTGTAGCCATATGCCCTCTTGCTCCGCAATTATAACAATATATGTTACTCTTAGGGCCTTCGTTGACTTTTCGCACCGATTCTCGATCTCTGGATGGCCGTTCTTCTTTCCTTCTTTCTCTTCTCTGTATCTCTTGCTTTAAAGTAAATCTTATATCTAATATGGATACATTTCTTTGCGTCTCCAAAACCCGGACATTCGGATCAAATTCGGGACGGAGTCCTCTTAATAGGTATAGTTTTAGTTCAAATTCTTCAACGTTCTTCCCGAGTTGTTTACATTGATTTCTCAACGCTTCCGCTCTATTTACAAATTCGTCAACGGTTTCGTCTTTACCCATTTTTAAATTTGTAAGTTCGTTGAGAAATCTAGCTTTTAATTCTTCGGTTTCCGCGGCCATATCCAGTTTGATCAATGTCCATAATTTATCCGCACTTTTTTCATGACTATATTTTAGTAATTGTGCCTTAGTCATAGTGTTAATCATTACCGTTCTTGCAGCATAATTATTGTCGTCCCACTCGTTTCACTCTTTCAATAAGTTATCATATTGCTTGTTTCCCTCAATTGATTTCTCTATTAACTTGACGCCGATTACCTTTTTCCAGAGTTTTCTCGATCTTAGAATTCCTTCCACTTTCTCACTCCACAAAAAATAATTAGAATCGTCGAGCGGTTCAACGTTCACAGTGCTCCATGGATCCACCATTATTCTTTTAATTTTTGCACAATCAACCACGCTCTGCTACCACTTTGTGAGTGAAAAGGAACGAGAATTAGAAAATACTTTATTTAATTTTGTATAATGAACGAGAACGATAACATGACATTGACAAAACACACACAAACAATCACTTTCGCTATTTTTAACATTCTCTTACTTTTATAACCATGACATACATAAATCATACAGATCATTCATCACCACATTCGAACCTTAAGATCTATACACAATATCTTTTACATGCTTTCGCCACACTCATCCATCCATACAACGATTCCTCACTCTCGTACCACATATTCTATGAACCAATAAATATTCACAGTTTCAGGCTGCTTCGAAGTTTTCTTCGGTTATTGTAAATGCGTCAATGGTAGATTCCGCTCGTCCAGTTAGCGATAAGCGAAGATATTGCAATTTCTGTACGTTGTTCAAACCCAATTGCGAGTGAATCATCGTTTGAAAGGCATCCTTAAACGTGATCCACCTTTCGATGCTTCCGTCGAATTTCGGGAAGTCTATTTTTGGAAGATGCACCGGTAACGTAAAAGACGATGTGTACCGTTTAACGTTGCCGCGCGATGCGTGGATTGATTCAGTCTCTCCAGCAATACGGTCGCAACGGCTGTTGCTCCGTCGAAAGATTCGGTGACCACTTCACGGTCGCGATCCGCGTCTTCGACGTTTTTGAGGTGTGCCAATTCATCTTGAATGATTTCGAACGATTCGAAATGCCTTTGTAAACGGTCGATCCGATTGCGTAGTTTTACTCGTTCGCTCGCGGAATTTTGATACGTGCTCACAAAGTTAGCCAGCAACGTTGTTTGTGTCTTGAACGCGCGCCATTTTAATTTTAATGTTTGAATCTGTGATTCGATTTCGGTGCTGACTTGTGCACTTCCGGTCGCCATTTTTTTAGGATAAGGGTTTTGAGCGAGGAGATGAGGAAAATAGAAAATCTGATTGGAAAATCAATAACAACACGCCTATATTTAGAAAATATATGTTACAAGTATTTATTGGGTTTGGAAGGGAGACGGCCACCGCAATCGCTTCGAAGTTAGTGGTCAATGAGATTTATGTAGCTCTGTAATTGCTATGGTTGTTCCCCCGCTAGCATGGTTTGTGCTTTTTCTATTTTTTGTGAAAATAGAGTGCCCTTTTAGGGTTGGTTGGTGCTGGTTTTTGAAATTTGTTTCTTGTAGACAAAGTATCGATGGGTTATGTTGCCTAAGGATAATTTGTAATTGTTCATAGTGTTTATAGTATCCATTTATGTTCTATTGAATTAATTTTTTCATATTACTGAGCGAAGATTATGTGATGATTTTTAGTTTGTTTGAGAAGCGTTGCTTTATGTGTCTGTTGACCAAGCAGTTTGGATATACTATATAATTTTTTCTTTGGTCTGTGTAACCGGTTTTTGATGCCTCATTTTTGTAATAAAGGGTAGATTTGGTGGAGTATTTCTATTAGAGCACTCGTATTGTTGGTGTACGATTTACAGATTTCAATTGGGTTTGGCGATGCGAAGGCATTTTCTAAAAGGCTTTTTAGCTGGGTGTAGTCTAATATGCGGTTATTGTTCGGATTGTATATGAAATTCTTTGCTGGATTAAGCATTCCTTCAATATTTATAACAAGGGGAGATGGAGATACGGGCCGTCTTTGTTTTTTGTGTGTGTTTATTTCAGTATTTTTCTGAACCTGAATTTAATTTGGTTCCGGATGTTTAAAGGTTGAATCGTTCAGTTGAACGGTATACGGGTCCTTCTGTTCAGAAGAGGTTGACAGTGGCCTTTTAATTTCTGTTTTGATTGTGTTATACTCCATATTGGTGTTGCTTATATTTGCGTTGGTATTTAAATCGTCAGGTAGGGTTACATTCGTATTAATCTGTGAGTCGATTGTGATTGCGTTGGTAGTATTTGGACACTGTTTGGCAATGTGTCCCTCTTCCTTACAATTGGAACATACCTGCTTTTCTGTGGTGGTAAAGATTCTGTGTGCGGTTTCATCATGCGTGATTACGAACGAACTTGATTTCGATTCAATTACATTTTTAGTTTGATTCGCTTGATCGTTGCCTAACTGTGTGAGATTTCTGTACTCAGATATCTCGTTTATGAGTTTTCTCATGATTTTCAACAGGGCGATACGTATTTTCATACGCATACACGAACTGCAGGTGATATTATAATGTTGGTGTTACCACTACTACTTAATTGTCAATAGCACGAATAGTCACTAACACTTATGAGTATGGAACACGCGGGAACTACGTAATATCGACACGTCCTATCGCAACGATTGCCAAAACATCACTGACTGCATATCCATTATTAATTGTTTTTAGAATCATTATAATTATAAGCAGAATAAATAAAAATGGCTTAAAGTATATTTGATAACCGAAAGAATGCGGTGATATTGTAAACCCGACATAACAGCAAATATATTAATTCTAAGATGGCTAATAACATTTCAAAATACCTCATTATAATTGTACTTTAATCCCCGTTCTGATCATAATACAAAAGAAAACAGTTTTCTCTTAACCCTTTGACTACTGTTAACGCCTATTGGTGTCCGACACATGTTGGCTTCCCGGTACTGTTGACACCTATTAACGTCCGACACATATTGACTTGCCGGTTCGTTTAATGTAATAAATTTCAGTATTTTGAATATTTTAATATACTTTCTCAGAAATGCATGTCTAACGAAAAATTTCGCTGTACCCAGTGGACGTCGCGAGTGAATTCGTACCGTATTGTACGGCCAGTGCGTGCCAAAGTCTGCCGTAGTCAAAGGGTTAATATCGAAACATAACGGTTATTAGGAGGTTTCAACGCTTAAATATGTACTTATTGTTATAATTCTTATGCCTGCAAGGTTCCGTAAGAAATTCCATTGCAGATGTCTTCAATAGGTTACAACGAATGCTTTCATGCAAAATTCATCGTAACTTCCGCTTTGTAGTTGTGATTAAAGAAAACAAAAACGAGATAGGGATTCCTTTCACGATATTTTTCAAAGATTAAAATATATATATTCCAAAAGGTTATACCTATTCTTATAGCTGAAAGAACACTCTTTAAAACTTGATCCATGGATATAAGAGTCTATGGTTGAAATTTCGTAGACTTCCAACGAACTTGAAAATTTTAATTAAGTTCGTGTTATGGGTGATTCGGATCACTGTGCGCCGCCGTATAGCGCTTGCCTCGTGGGGCACAGGAAAAATTATTTGTCACTCGAGTTGATGCGCAATGCAAAATCAAAATTTCGGTCATCTTCCAGAAAGTGTTAAATAAACGTTGAATGACATTAAACCTATTTACTCGCAAAATCCAAAACAGCATGTCAAAATTCGCCCATTAGGATCTTTGAGTGAAAAGGGTCAATGATCTATTAAAGCAGATAATACACAAAGATAAAGCAGCCATGCGCATCTAAATTACGATCGTTTGGTCCATTTCCATTCATTCCTAATAAACGTTTTCTTACAATAATAAGTACATTTGTGTTTCTTAATGGCCATTAATTTGAGAGCTGTCACAACAAAATTGTAACAATTATAAAAACATATCCATATCTCGTTTAAATTTAACTAAATCAAAAGAACTTCGTGCACTTATTAGCAATCATTGCACTGTGGTGAATGGTTGCAACCATTTAATTTTTCATACATTATATTTATAATTATAGTTCTCTTTGGATGTGTTATATTCCGATGATTTGAGTATCTCGCTTGTTCAACGAAATTGGAAATTGGAGGAAATAATGAACTAGCGTTATTAACCCTTTTAGTACCGAACGACGATATATCATCGTTCGATGCACTTGCCAAGAATACCGGCGACGATATATCGTTGCGCCTCCGTTGGGGCCTTATTGTATTCATCACAAGAGGTCTGTGTTTCAAAATAACTTTATAAAATGTTAAAATGGTTCATATTCGATGCAACACAAGTGAAAAATTGTTATTAGATTAAACTTTTTGTTATATTTTATGCTGATTAGTGCCGCGGGTCTGTACATGTTAGAGCGATAAGATAGAAACGGGATATCGCTCGGATATTTGTCGACACGGGATAGTATTATCCGACTTCTGTTATTGTATTGCAAATGATTGCAAAATGCAATGTCTATATATTATACTAGAAGATGTATATAGAGCTATGACCAAATGATGACTTTTTTTATGTGCAATAACCATTTGAAAAAGAGAAATCACTTTGTACGATTTTTGTTATGTCTTATGTTCATGTTATTCTTATGATTTTCAACAAATAATAAAAAACAATTCGTATCGTTTTATTCTCCCTTTATTTCCGTATATGCTGCTTTTTATATTTTGTAAATATCACTTCTACTTTCGTTTTTACGAGCATTTTCGCAAACCTCTGCAAATTCGCCGATTCGGCCCGGTATTCTTCGCTTATGCACGTTTTTTTCGCCGGTACTAAAAGGGTTAAACTACATTAAATTGCACTTTAATATATTAATATGCTGCATAAGCCTGTGTAAGCAATACTACGAATGCGTGATACGTGTAGACAATCGTCATGCGTGTGTATTTTTTAATGCAAATTTGCGGACAGAATAATCATAATGCATGTATATTGTTTGATGAATATTCGCGGATGGAACAATCGTGATTTAAATTCATGTACATTTTCTGGCTTTGAGTATTATCTGCTTTAGTCCTTTCGCTACCACGGGTGACTATACGGGCAAAGCCTATTCCTGATTCTGTCTTCGATGCATTCGTATATATTTTTAGGTATGTCGTGTATTTATTATTTGTTTCTAAAAATTTTGAAGTATATTCCAGTCTACTAGTTAATTTTTTAGAGAGGCCAGGTCAGTGTTGAGGGGGCTTTTAGTTAGCCAGGGGGCTATTTTGCTGTAGTTACATTCTGTCGTTGGTGACATTTGTAATAAGGAGGGTTGTAGCCAATTAGTGATTCTTGCATACATTGAGGTTGGCAGATTAGGTCTCTTGGTGTATAGTTCTCTGTATCTATTTGCGAATACATACCTGTATATGGGAAATTCATGTTTTGAAGAAACTTGTAGAACGTATTTGATGCTTAGGAATTTCCTTCTTTACTCCAGTGACATCTCTTTGGTGTCATATAGGATGCTGCTTATTGGGCATGTACGGTGTGTACCAGTAGCCATCCTCAAGGCTGAGTTTTTTATGATGTTCAGAGATTTTAGGATATATGGTTTGGCACAACCATAAATAATTGATTGAACTGTTGAGTCGTTACATATCAACATCATCGTCTCAAAATTTTTAATAAATAACTTATGACTAATCTTACGTTTACTATTTACAACCGGACGCGCAGCGCTGCCATGAGCCGAGTTCAGAAAAAATTCGTGAAGTACATATTTATGGTCCGACGCTGAAAAGGTTTCCATCACCACACTACGGATAAGAGTGTTCTTCAAACTTTGGTTGACTAATGCAAAATCAATTCTCGAGGTCCTGCCGTTCCTCTCGAATGTGTGTCCCCCTGCGCTCATTATAGGGGTCAGGCTATTTTGTGCCGCAAATTCAAGTAATATTAAGCCTCTTTGGTCTTGTTTTCTGGAGCCCCACGCAGGGGATTTTGCGTTGAAGTCACCTGCAATTATTGTGTAACATGCCTCGTTTTTAACCTCCTTCAGTACTTTCTCAATCCCCTGTACTGTTAACGTGAAGTCTTGGTCGTCCCAGGAGGGAGGCATATAACAACTGCAAATCAACACATTACCTAATAGTGTTGCGACGAAACCCTTTCCTCTGATTACTTTCTTACATAAGCCAAGCTTAGTTTTACCCTTGTTCGTTAGCATTACCGACGCTAAATTTTGCCGGTCGTTTAGCCATGTATCCAGCTGGCGATAGGTTTCGCTAACCAGGATGGCGTCAAACCTCTGCTCCTCCACTACCTGCTCTGCTAGGTCCTGCGCCAACCTAGTCCTGTTCAGATTGATTTGCCCTATCCTAATAAGTCTCCCCGTTCTAGGCATTTTTGATTGATTTTAGCCTCTTTGCTCGCGTCAGCGCCTCTTTGTAGAAAAGACATCTAGCTGATCCAGCTATATGTCCTGTCTCCTCTTTCGGTCGCCCTTTCCTGCTGCAAAGGCTACAAGACGGGTTTTCGGCGCTGCACATCATCATATCATGACCCTTCTCTCCGCACCTTCTACAAAGGGTCACACCTTCCTTTCTAGCTGGACAATTTGCGGCAAGGTGCCCAAAACCATGGCACGCAAAACATCTAGTCAGTTTTGGTGCATGGTTCATCCTGCAGGACACCCATCCGAGCTTGACCTTGTCCCCGTCCTTGATCTTACCCATAGCTTGGGCGGGGCCCTCCACTACAGCGATCTTGGTACCCTGGAAGGCTTTGCGAAGAACTTTGCATGCTAGAACAGATTTAGTTGTTCCTAGCACCTTCGCCACCGCCTCCAGAAGCTCGTTCTCATCAACCGTAGGGTCGATGTCCCTAATCTCAACCGCAGTCCTTGGGACCAGCCTTCTCACCGCTGTGTCCTGACCTACCGCTGCCACCACTTTATCGAACAGTGTGCTACAGTCTGTATTGGTGTTAAACTCCAGCAAAATATCCCCATTTCTGGTTTGTCTCAGTTTCTTAACTTCAACATCAACATCGCCAATCTTTTGCTTCACTAGCCTTGCGGTCTCTAGAAATTTATCCCCTGAACCCGCCTTTATTATGATGGCTTCTCCTTTGGGCGCGCTTTCTTTTATTTTCTTTGTAGGCGTCCGAACAGGGTCCAGTTTCACCTTGCCGCCGTTTTCCCCAATTTCTTTTCTCCTCTTTCTACGTCTTATTACCTCCCATTCCGACCCAGATGAGAAGTCGCCGTCAGTTGATTTCGGCCGTTGCACCGGTTTTATCGGCTGTTTGTTCGGCCTCCACCCGTCCGACTCATCTGTTACCTTTGATTTTTTTCCCCGCTCCCGCTCCGGTGGGGTTGTTTCTTTACGCTTGGATCTAACGACCCTTGCGTATAATACAGTTTTGTCTTCTCGAGTATGAACTGGTCCTACCCCGTCTGAAACACTACCGGGATATCGGAAAACCTTTCCCTCATTACCGAGTGCTGTCTGTTTTTTCTTCTCGTCCTTATAGAGAGAGGAGGCTGCCCTGGCAAATTCTAAGGCCTTATCCATGTCTATCTTAAGTTTACTTCCCACTTCCTTAACTGATGGATTAACACCTTTGATTCTATTCAGATAGTTCGCCACGGCCTCCGCTTGCGAACCTACCATCTGTATTATGTGCGCCAGCGCCTCTAGCATGACACTTACACTGCCATTCTCCGCGCTGACGGTCTCCAAGTTGACCTGCCCCTCCTTCTTTAAGTCGAAACGATCTTTGTTAGCCCGTAGGGTTGTAGCCTTACCCTCGATGAACACATTGTCCTCATCTCCTGTAAGGTCTACCTCGCTGTTACTCTCTTGGTTTCCCAGGGTTTTCAAGAGAGCACGCCCTATAGGGCTACGACTTAACGTACGTAGCGGCTGAAAGGGTGTAGGATCCGCTCCCTTGTCTCCAGCGTCGTCCCTAGTCATCCTTTTAGCGGCGCTTCCATCACCTTTATATTGACTTCCAGTAGCACTTTTAAATGCAGCAGCCTGGTCTCCCGCTGTCTGCACCCCGCGGTCATTAGATGACGATGCGGCGGGGCCCGCTTTACCACCCCTATCCGCACCGGTACTGGGGCTTCCGACTTCCCCTGCACCGTAAACTTTAATTCGTGTCATTGTGCTGTCCATAGTTTTTGTAATATTTTTGCCATAAGGCATAGCCGTAGTCGTCATCGAAGTTCCAGTCCAGAGCACCACTTCCCCTTTCGCCCTCCTACCTGAAGGCCGAAGCACATCAGAGTAGGAGACCCAGCAGCACCACGTGGAGGCGGGGTAAGTGGATTTTGCCATCCAGGGCCCACCAACTTCACCGAAGTTCTCCGCACCAGGCGAGTACACAGAGGTAAACACCTGGATATGGATAGAACATCAGTTCCATCGGGGTTTCGACTCACCAGATGGTGAGAAGTCCCTGGTCAGCTTTCGCTGCCAAATTTTGATTGGATTAGTGCTTTATAAGTCCTTATGAGAGTTTCCTAGTCTGTTCCCTCATTGCTATTGGCCAGTATTTTTAGTATGTTTAGCTTTTTAGTGCATGCTTCTTTTGTATAAATGATGTGTGGTTTCTATGTTAGTTTATCATGCAAAATAAGACCGAGTATCTTAACGTTATTTACGTATTTTATATCAGATTTTCCTAAGTTCAGGTTTGGTTGCATATTGTGGTTTCGTTTTCTAGTGAATAGAATGGCTTGAGTTTTTGTTGTGAATATTTTAGTCCAACCTCTGTGGCCCTGTTCTGTAAGTGGTTAATGGCTATTTGAAGGTGTTGTATTATGGAATTTAGGTTTTTACCACTGCAAGTCAGCGTTATATCGTCAGCGAATAAATGAGATTTAATAGGGGGGTTTAGATTTTCCATTATATTATTAATACTGTAGGGTCTTACTTTACACGTGTCGCCACTGGAAGATCGCTGGGTGCAAGCTCTATCGCCAGGGCATGAGCTCGATCTTCAGGGTGCGAGCTCGATTGTCAGACGTGTGCGAGCGATTGGTTTGGAGAGAGTCATTCGTTTTCCGTCGAGAAAAAAGCGAGACATATTCGCGGATCCTCTGCGTAGACCCGATCCTCCTCTAACGAAAAACAAGGAGGGTGTAAATTACTAAAACACGTAGAGGAAACAATAATTGATCCTCTACACTATTTAATTTAGGGTCTGTGTTATCATCATCTCGGCCTTGTGGGTTATTTCTTAGCGACTTCTTATTTTATATCCTAGAAGGGGGAGGTGGCGGTTGAATACTCTTACTTGTGTCTGACTTGAATTTAATTGCGAGGGCATTGGCAATGTCTATTGATTTCGTTACTGTTACTTCTTCATCAATTTCAAGAAAGGGTATATCTAGGGATGTTCGCTTACCCTTAATTTGATTGATTTTTTCCCAGACTTCCTTTGTCGGTGCATGATGGGTTATAGATGATACGTACATTTCCCAACATTTTTTCCTACTTTCTTTTATTGTTCTGCGAAATTTTGCTCAGAATTTTTAAAATTCTATTAGGTTTTCGGTTGTCGGGTGTCTTCTAACTTTATTGAAAGCATGATGGTATTCCTTACGGGCGATTTTACAATCTTCAGTCCACCAAGGTACTGTTTCTCTCCTGACAATGCTGGACCTGTTATTGGCCGTTATCGTGGCATTTCTTGCCGTAGTATTTATGACTTTTTCAATTTCTATAACGGTATTGTCGATTTTGTCTGAATTAATGTCGAGTTTAACTCCTGTTTTGGAGAGATATTTATTTATGGTTGATTGGTATAGGTCCCAGTTCGTTTTATTAATGTTCCATTTTGGTAGGTAATGGGTTTAAGGAGAGGAAGGGTCGTTTTCATAGGTTAGAATGATAGAGAAATGGTCACTGTCATATAGATCATTTTGCACTTTTCATTGCATATTTAAAGCTACTATTTGTGCTACAGATACATAGACAAATCAATTGCACCAAACGATCCATTTCTTGTATTGAAATGGGTTGGGGTTTTGGTATGTAGGAGTATTAAGGCCGGATTAGATAATAGTTTCTCTATTATTTTACCTCTGCTATTGATTTTCAGACGATCCCCAAAAAGAGTAATGACTGTTGGAATTTCCGATTAGAATCATTGGTTTCGAGATTTGTTCAATAAGTTGTTCGAGTGAACGAGTGATAACGAGTGATTAGGAACATATATGTTGCAAATGTGGATTTTTTGGGAATATTAACGGTAACAGTTACTGCTTGGATGTTTGTTGAGAGAGGGATTTCTGATGCGATATATTTATTGGATATTGAGATGAATACTCCTTCGCTTGCGTGATTGACTTCCGTTTTTTACAAACGTGTTGTAGCGTTTTTCTTAGAATTTGTTTCTTGCAAGCATATGATGGCCGGATCGTGTTCTTTAAGAATGATTTGTGATTTAATTTATGTTAAAATAAAAAAAATAAAAAAATGAAATTTAAGGTCTGGGGGGGGGGGGATAACTCAAAAATATCGATTTTTCAAAAAATCTTTTTATACATTCTTGTAAACATAAAAATAGCATTCAACTTTTGTTTAAACTCTTTTTCAATATCTCTCACCGTTCTCGAGATATTCGAGGACAAAGATAATTTTACATTTTCTTTAAGGGGTGAAATCACTCCTTAAAAATGAAATTGGGCGCGAAAAAAAATAGATATGTATTATGGATGATTTACTCTACCTGTACACCAAGTTTCATATTTTTTTGAATTTCCGGGTTCGCAAACTTTCCTTGTGAGTTCAGAATCTTATCTTAGTTTGGACGTTTATTTTGCCAATAATATTGGTAGACGAAAAGATTAAATCTAGATTTGACATACTATTTCTATGAAAGTCAATGCGCGTGTGGGTTTTATCATTATACAGAAATAAATTATAGGCTTCTATACTATTTTCAAATTTAACACCGTTTAAGTTTGTGTTGTCAGTTAGCTTGCCGGCTACATCTTTGCTGCTTAGATAAAAACAAATGAGGCCTTGAGATATTCGTGGCACGAATCTGATGTTACTAGGGAACATGATTTTACCAAAAGTAAATTTACCAATACGTATTCAAGCACTGAAACTTCGTCGTAAATATGTAAGACAATCGCTCGTTCCTTAGTTGGAAACTGGGCTTTTTGAGCAATTTGAGCATAAAAGACTGGGCATGAAGCATTTCGAGATACGGTATCTATGATTGATGTGTTCTTTAGCAAAAGAAATTTGCGAGAGCTCCTGCATTCAGTGACTTCGCTGCTCTCACTTGATACTTAAAAATTTTTAGTAACCACCAGTACATATACAGTGGGTCAAAGAAGTATTCGTACACCTAGCTTTTTTCCAATAACTTTATTTAAAGACATGATACACAAACAAAAACTGTTTCGATTAATAGTCTATCATGTACAAAGATAATGTGCAAATGAAGGATCTTTAATAACGCATAACAAAAAAGTAATGCAACAAATACAAGAACTTGAGAGCAAAAAAAGTATTCGTACAGTTTATGATTATCTCAGTTCTACATAGTAACTAATATTTAGTATGCATCCCTTTAGCTTTAATAATGGCTTCTAATCTTCTAGGCATGGATTCCACCAATTTCAGGGTTGTGTCCTTTGGTATCTTTTGTCACTCTTCTAAAATTACTCGTTGTAGATCCGATTGATTAGATATTTTTCTTTTCCTTACTTCTATATTCAATAGGTGCCACAAATTTTCTATTGCATTAATATCGGAGGAATGTTTAGGAACATTGTATAACAACCATTCTCTTCTTTTCATATCTGTGTGTTTTGGGTTGTTATCCTGTTGAAAATAATAATTCCCCTTCAGGCCCAATTTAACTGCACTTTCTTCTAAATTATTTCGTAACACCTCGATATACATCTTTGCATTCAGTATTCCATCTATAAATGCAATGTTTCCAACACCACTGGACGCCGTACAGCCCCACATCATTACGCTTGCTCCCCCGTGCTTTACAGTTAGTTTAAGATTCTTTTGTCGAAGCTCGGTATTGGGTTTCCTCCAGACGAATTTCTTCCCATCAGAGCCAAAAATATTGAACTTCCGAGAAGATAACATGTCTCCAAAATTCAATGGGTTTATTTACATAGGTTTTAGCGAAACCTAAACGTTTTTCTCTATTTGTATTATTAATATATGGCTTTTTTCTCGCAGCTCTGCCATATATTTCAGCAGAGTGTAAAACGTTTCGTATGGTTTGAGAGCACACCATCTTCCCTGATGTTGACGCGATATCATTACATAATGTTCGGGCACTTACAAATGGATTTCTTACAGCTTCTTTAATTATACTCCGACGCTCTCTAACCGTGAGTATCTTTGGCCGACCTGTTCGTGGATTATTTTCTGTTGTTTTCGTTGCCTCATATTTCTTAATAATGCACTGTACTGTTGTGAAACTTGTAACGCAAAACACGCTCTTTGTAAATAGTAGAAAGTAAGTTAGATATAAGAAAGAACAAATTTCCCGTACGCCGCGTAACCGGCGTACCTCGGGCAGGCAGTGCCATAAAAAAACCCTTGCGTACAGTAACGCGGGCCCGTGATTGGACGGGCCTAGAAGTACGAAAATATATAAATACCGGGGAAAGTCACAGCAAAGTCAGTCGTATCCTGGAAAACAAACCTCGACCTTCGGAGCAGCCGGACCTCAGCGGACCAGGCTCTCTATCCGTGCGAGTTCCTTACCAGAGAAACGCTCATAAGACTGGAGCTGCCGGACCTTCTCGGACCAGGCACTCCAACAACCTAGAGGCCCAACACCTTATATTCTGGAGCAGCCGGACCTTCGTGGACCAGGCTCTCCGTCCTCCTGATTCCTTGCTTTCCCCGAGGTTACGAATAACATTCTGGCCGGACCTTTCCCCGCGACGCGACCGTAGTCTCACGAGCGAGCCACGGATAAACAACAAGCGTGCTACAAATTGGCGCCCAACTTCGAGGCCCAGAACCGAAGGTAACCACGGCATCAACACGGAAAGTAGTGCAAGGGGATCCATCAACCCCAAGGAGGTCAAAACGGAATCAACCAATACCCGAGGAAGCAGCACCCGGTACAACCATGCCAAACGTGGAAATGACGGAAGAACAACTAGCTCGCATCCTAGCAGCCCTGTCACCGGGAGAGCCAACTACACCACAGGGTAGTTTTGCGAGATGTACAGCAAGGTACAATGGACAACGGAATCGAGCAGTATTGGAAGATTTTATTACAACGGTATCTATCTATAAGGAGATAGAGAACATCACTGACTCCAATGCTATCAAGGGCCTTCCGCTGCTCTTGGAGGGAGATGCAGCTATATGGTGGTTAGGGGTCAAGGAAACGGTTAGATCCTGGGGAAAAACGGTTGATCTGTTTCGAGACGCTTTTGCACCACGGAAGCAGGCTCACGAAGTTTATTCCGAAATTTTCCGAAGCAAACAAGGCTCAAGGACACCATCGGATATATTTATAGCCCAAATACGCGCTCTTTTCGCGGAATTACCCCATCAACACCAGGAAACCGTGCAGTTAGACATGATATATGCACAATTGAAGTATAGTATCAGGGAGAAAATTACTAGGGATCAAGTAACCACAATCGAGCAACTGACCGAAAAGGCCAGACTGATTGAAAAACTGGAACTGGAGAAAGCAGAATTTCGATCAGGTCCAGAAATACCAGAAGAGAGGAAAGGGAAAAGATGCTCTCATTGCAGAAGACCTGGACACACTTCAGATGAATGCAGGAAACGGAAACCAGCCGCACAAGCAACAACTAGAGAACCCCCGAAAGCTGGTCCAGTAACCTTGGAATGCTATGGTTGTGGTAAACCAGGCTTCGTGAGAAGCAAATGTCCGAACTGTAGTAATAGTGCTCCAGTCAAAGCGCCTAAAAGTGAATTTTGTGCAGTGAATACGTCCCTCTCGCGACACCGTCCCGCGGTGTCAATTACAATCAATGGTCATCAAGGGTATGCCTTCTTTGACACGGGTGCAAAAACTAGTGTTGCTAGTTATG
Organism: Tetrapedia diversipes; assembly: GCA_033822845.1. Taxonomy (NCBI): domain Eukaryota; kingdom Metazoa; phylum Arthropoda; class Insecta; order Hymenoptera; family Apidae; genus Tetrapedia; species Tetrapedia diversipes. The sequence goes on along the minus strand of JAOPTO010000581.1, from coordinate 128,627 downwards.
GACTGTACCGGCTTCTTACGGCGAATGGAACACATTTCGAACGGAAGAACATGAGAGTGGCACTAGCGGATGGCATTTACCAAGAACGAACTTTGCTAACCGCAGATCTTACGGTAAAACTCAATGGGAAACGATGTCACACCCCGTTTGTAGTATTACCAAAGGCAACGGATAACCGTACTCTATTAGGAATTGATTTCCTTGAGGATGCGGGAGTCATGATAAACATTCCTCAACGCACGTGGAGTTTTGTCGAGCTACCGCAGAAAATGTACTTCTTCGAAGGCGAGCCAGACATCGCAACAATAAAAAGGGGGAAAATCCGTACTCCTGATTACGAGCAGATTCCGCGGGAGCTTAGTCCACTTCCAGTAACGCCAAAAAAAGTTAAGATTAATAGTGTAGAGTTAAGTGAATTTCAAGTGCCGCCTATGTTAAGTCCGATCCGGGAACCGCCGGCGAAAACGGACGAACTAATCCACGACTTATTTGATAAATGCTTCGCCAACACAGTGATCGCGACGATTGACATTGCGACAGTGGATCTTCGTGAAGAGGAGCAAGCAAACCTCACGAAAGAGGAAGTAACGCAATTAACGACACTGCTGCGAGACAATGCTGATATTTTCGATGCAAGCACAGGAACCACTCCGTTTGCTGAGCATCGAATTGACACCAACAACCACGCACCTATCTCGGTTCCACCTTATCGGCTAACCCCCGCGAGGAAGAAACAGCTTCAGCAGGAAGTCGACCAGATGCTATTAGATGACATCATTGAACAGTGCGAATCTCCTTGGTCAGCACCCGTGGTACTGGTTCCGAAACGAGACGGAGGAATTCGAGTATGCGTGGATTATAGGAAACTCAACGCTATTACTGTGACAGACACCTATCCCTTGCCTCGCATAGATGATCTTCTGCACACAGCAAAAGGAATTCAGAAGATGACTACGTTGGACCTGCGTGCTGGATATTGGCAAATCCCAGTACGACAAGAGGACAAGGAAAAAACAGCGTTCGTTACTCCATTGGGGCTGTACGCTTTCAAAAAGATGCCTTTCGGATTAAAAAATGCTCCGGCGACATTCCAAAGGCTCATGGACCGTTTCAGGAGTGGCCTCGGAGATCGAAGAATAGTGGCATATTTAGATGATATACTTATCCTTTCTGATAGCTTCCAAAGCCACCTAAACGATCTGGCGGTCGTGTTTGATCGCCTACGGACATTCCAGTTGAAGTTGAAACGGGAAAAATGTCACTTCGCTTGCACACGAATTAAGTACCTTGGACACGTTTTGACACCAAATGGGATTCAACCTGACCCAGACAAAGTCGTAGCCATCTCGGAACGTAAGCCACCACAGAACATAAAACAGCTCCTCAGCTTTGTACAAGCGTGCTCTTGGTTTCGGCGATTCATTTCGGACTTTGCCTCAATCGCGGAACCTCTTACACGCCTCACGAAGAAAAACGCAGTATGGACATGGGGGAAAGAGCAGGAAGACGCCTTTACTACACTTGCAAAGAAGCTAATAAGTTCACCCATATTGTCACCGGCTGATGAAACGAAACCCTTCATCATTCGGACAGATGCCAGTGCCTACGCTCTAGGGGGAGTACTCCTCCAGGGGGAGGAGGGGCAAGAAAAACCGGTGGAGTATGCGAGCCGGCTCCTTACCAAAGCCGAGCGAAATTATTCCACCACCGAGCGCGAAGCTCTCGCAGTGATCTGGGCACTAGATAAATTCCGCGGATACATCGAAGGAACCGAAGTCAGTATCATTACCGATCATCAACCTCTCCGATGGCTCATGTCTCTTCGTACCCCGAGCGGACGTTTAGCTCGATGGGCATTGTTAATACAACAATACCACCTCAAGATTCAATACACCCCGGGACGTTCCAATGTTTTAGCAGACTTCTTGTCCCGACCACCACAGGACGAGGGTCAGGAGGAACCAACTCAGGAACTTGGGGTAATCAGTGTTGATTTTCCAACCAGGTCCGAAGCCGACATACGCGAAAATCAATTAAAAGACGAAACACTGAAAACAATTATAACTAGTTTCGAAAATGTGCAAAAAGACGAAGACTTTCTGCAATGGGTAAACAAGGGATATCTTTTAACGAACGGAATCCTTTACCGTTACGCTCCCGGTTCAGAAACCGAGGAAGCCCAACTCGTAATCCCAGTACACGAAAGGAAGAAGATCCTGCAGAGATACCACGACGATCCTACTGCTGGTCACTATGGCAGCGATCGGACGTATCAACGACTCTGCAAACGCTACTACTGGCCGGAAATGCGACGTGACGTCCTTCACCATGTGAAGAACTGCCTCGAGTGTCAACGGTATAAAATCAGCAATCTAAAACCAGCTGGACTACTACAAACCCCAGCAATGCAGCGGCGGTTCGAGGTCATCGCCGTTGATCTTTTCGGACCTCTTCCACATACCGAACTTGGGATGCGCTGGATCCTCATCGTGGAAGACACAGCCAGCCGTTGGATAGAATTGTTTCCACTAACGGTAGCATCAGCCGAAGAATGCGCCAAAATCTTAACCGCAGAAATCTTCCTTCGCTATGGTGTACCTAGGCAGATGTTAAGTGACAACGGTACCCAGTTTATTAGCGGAATAATGCAGCAAACATTACACTGTTTAGGAATCGAATCCCGATTCACTCCGGTGTATCATCCTGAAGCCAATCCAGTCGAACGAAAAAACAGGGATCTCAAGACGCAACTTGCTATCTTGGTCGGAGAAAAGCACGACAAGTGGGATACGAATCTTCCAGCTATCAGATTCGCGATGAACACAGTACAGTGTTCCAGTACTGGCTATAGTGCTGCATATTTGACTTTCGGAAGGGAGCTTCGTACGCCCGATGACGTCACAACGGACCTCCGACAAATCATCCAATCTGAAAACTTTTTGCCGGAGATTACCCCACGCCTGTTACAATTAGCACACACGCTCCACCAAGCTAAGGAAACACACGAACGACAACAAGAAACCAGGAAACGGGCCGCCGATACGCACCTACGACCAGATCCAGGATATCAACCAGGAGATTTGGTATTGGTCACCACCCAGGCGCTGAGCAAGGCGAAACAAAAATTCACATCTAAACTGGCTCCTCGTCGTGATGGACCCTACATAGTACTCCACAAAAAGGGTAGCACAACATACGAGATTGCCAGCCAAGACGACCCTACTACGCCGCTGGGAACATATCATACGTCCCACCTAACCTCTTACCGGGCAGGGGACTCACGAGATGAACGACCAGTATGCCCAATCCGGAAAAGAGGACGACCCAAAAAGAAGACAACTTAGGCTAGTCCTTCACCGGGACGGTTCCCAGGACTAGAGGGGGAGATTGTAACGCAAAACACGCTCTTTGTAAATAGTAGAAAGTAAGTTAGATATAAGAAAGAACAAATTTCCCGTACGCCGCGTAACCGGCGTACCTCGGGCAGGCAGTGCCATAAAAAACCCTTGCGTACAGTAACGCGGGCCCGTGATTGGACGGGCCTAGAAGTACGAAAATATATAAATACCGGGGAAAGTCACAGCAAAGTCAGTCGCATCCTGGAAAACAAACCTCGACCTTTGGAGCAGCCGGACCTCAGCGGACCAGGCTCTCTATCCGTGCGAGTTCCTTACCAGAGAAACGCTCATAAGACTGGAGCTGCCGGACCTTCTCGGACCAGGCACTCCAACAACCTAGAGGCCCAACACCTGATATCCTGGAGCAGCCGGACCTTCGTGGACCAGGCTCTCCGTCCTCCTGCGTCCTTGCTTTCCCCGAGGTTACAAATAACATTCTGGCCGGACCTTTCCCCGCGACGCGACCGTACTCTCACGAGCGAACCACGGATAAACACCAAGCGTGCTACAAACTTAAATTTACTTGTTTCCCAATTTTCCTATAACTCTCTCCACGTTTTCGAAGGAAAATAATACGATCTCGCACTGATACAAGTATTTCCCTTTTCTTCGCTTTCATGATGTCTGTACAGGGTTCGAGGAAGTACTAACTGCACAGTACAGGCAAAGGCTACTACGTAAACAAACAATTGTTTATATTTTGATCAGTGTTCTGTCGATGCGTGTGGGTTTTTCAAGATTTAGCAGTTGAACTATAAGTGTACGAATACTTTTTTTGCTCTCAAATTCTTGTATTTGTTGCGTTACTTTTTTGTTATGCGTTATTAAAGATTCTTCATTTGCACATTATCTTTGTACATAATAAACTACTAATCGAAATAGTTTTTATTTGTGTATCATTTCTTTAAATAAAGTTATTACAAAAAAACTAGGTGTACGAATCCTCTTTTGACCAACTGTAACTGGTTAAACTATTTCGATTTAAAACATACACAATGTATTTCAATTCAAATTTAATTGTTAGTAGTAGCAATAGCTTTTTTGCATATATCTCGGTCGACAATTCTTTCAAAGGAAAAAGTTACTCATAATATTGCCCTTTATAACATAGTTCAAGATCACCGAAATCGAGGAAGACCATTTTCGAGAGCTTCGCCTTTTTCTCAATTATGTATTATTATTACATAAAATTTTCCGACCTTTCCAGGTATCTTTTCCTAGGATGTGGAGAAATCTGAGAACAAGAATTACGTCTACATTAATATAACGGTTCAGTTCTATTTTCAAGTCGTTTTACCTCATTCTACCTCGATGTGTTTTGTTTCGCGTTCTTCGTCTCGCAATAGGCTTTGGGTCGTGACCGATTCTACCAATAACGATAATACGTGTAACTGAGGGTGTCACTGGATATGTAACGGTCAATTAGTTTGCCTGGCCAACAAGTCATCTCTGCACAGTGATAACTGCTACGGTACTGGAAATTTTGAAGAAATAACCCAAATGAAAAGGAAGTATATTAATAACCAAAGGCTATACAAATTATACCTATTATAATAATTTCCATATATATTTTAATTATATAATATGATAAGGTTAGATTTTTCATCTTGTCCGGGTACCAAAGTGTCCAATCTCATATAAAAAAAAAAAGTTCCGTAGCATAGTTGATGCTAATTCATATGTTTTGTTAGCCACGAATGCATATAATACAGGTATTTGAAATTCCTGCTATTATATTTGATGGAGGAATGTAAATAGAATTATTTTGTAATCCTTACCGCAAGGATGAATATCAGAAACTGTAGAATCTGAACTTTTTCCGAACAATCTCACGTCGACATACGTAAAACAGCTACTAATAAACCAGCCACTGACAATAAAATGATAGAAAAATAATTTTATACAGAAGTACTTTCCTCGAATTTAATATTGCTTGCTTTATATGCAATTTGGAAAGTTTGGTTGCTTCTGAACGCCATTTCCTATTTATTCCCATCGTAATTTTTTCATTTGGCATTTGTATACACTTATGCTTGGTTCACAGAGAACTGGCAGGAAACCTAGAGTTTAGGTCTTTATTCCTCATTATCAGCAATATCTTGCTGATATTCAGGTACTTTGTCATATCCACATTGTTTATATTTTCTGTTGATTCTTGCCGAAATAAGTGTAAAATTAATCGACTAATTCTTGTTAATAATGCGAGACGCATTGATTCGTGTAGCTAATTGATTCATTGTAAATCACATTAGAAGATTAATTTCAAAAATAAGATTCTTCGCATCATTCACTAAATACGTGAATACTATTTCAAAATAAATACATATGTAGTTTTCTATAGCAAAATAAAATCGTAGAACATAATTTATTGAACTTCAACTTTTTATCATCTCCTACTGGTGCTTAGTTAACTCCGTTAACATCCATAGACGCTCATCGATTACACATTTCTCCCGAGGCGCATGATTAATGTCACGGCGTAGATATCACATTAATCATATATACCTGGGGCTTTATAGAGCAACAGTCCTATAGTAACTCAATTCCAGTAATTAGCTTAGGACATCAAGCGGGAGATATTAAAGTGATTTGCAATATAAAGGTAAATTTATAGAAAATTGCTTTATTTCTACGAATGCAGATTTTAGTCTCTTGTATTGTGTAACAATCTCTACGAGATAATGAGGTCATAGAATCTAATAACCGCTAAAATTTACATCGGACAATGATCAGTTAAGGGGTAACACCACTGTAGAATTTTCAAAAAATCAATTTCTTTTTTATTGTCTTAAAATATACTTTGAACCTTCTAAAATATGAGACAAAAAGTTTAATCCCTGAAAAAAAATTTTTTCTATCGAATTCTAAGCTCCTCCTCTAGCGTCTCGGATAATCCACAACGGCCTATCTACGGCAACTTGATGCCCGCTGCGAAATCCCCAGCTTTTGAATCCGTAACCTCTTCAATATCTCCATAGATATCGATACTGTATTGTCTAATTGCAGTTAGAAGCATTTCAAAACAAAAAAAGTTTTGGTGGTGAAGATAAATTAACTGGTAAGTTTATTGATCAGTTTACAATCTATTACAGTCCTGAATATAGCAATAGATATTGTTGTGTGTGTTTTTAATGATGATCTCCCTGATATCTTGCAGATTATAAATGTTTTGGAGATAGATGTTGGTAACCAATCATATAATTTTGGAAGCCGATGCTAACCGCATAAGGTACGGCTGAGCAGCAAAAGAGGCACGTTCCAACTTAAAATCGGCCAGGAAACAAAATGAGAAGGAGAATTTGAACTTAAAAGGGCAACTTTATGGTTCTGGGACGGTAGATTAATGGTAAAAATTTTCTAAGAGTAGAATTTTTCTTTCGTTCATGTCTATAACATGTTTCAAAACTTCAAACGCGTTTTTCTCGAAACACGATTCTTCAAAACGGCACGCAGCAGAATTCAAACAATTTTCAATCTTTCTATTTGAAAATTTAACCACAACTTTAAAGTAACATTTCGCAGTGAACCACGTAGGGGATTTTCGATAAGTTAATTTAAACAATAGTTATTAACGAATAACTGTCCTTTTTTAGTAAAAATTGAACACTTTCAGTCAAATGCTCGTCAATTACACAAAAATCAATGTTTCTAAAATTCGCTACTTGATTCACTAGCTATATTCATGTAGATTAACTGGATATTTTTTCTTCTTTCCAACATCAAGTTGGCACCAGTTATGCTGCGTGCCACACAGGTTCTCAGCTTCAACATGCCTCGGGAGAATTGCTGCAGTATCGCTACTTTGTAATATTTTCTTATGAAAATTTTTTATAATATACTCAAATACTATATGCTGAATAGTTACCCCAAGTATTATTTCTCTGTCACCTTTTCTTCCACCAAGAAAAAAAAAAATATAAAAAAACACTTTATTTCAGTCCGTTACAGTGATGTTACCCCTTTTAACAACTGAAGAAAATCTTAACACTTAAATGGTCTCAAAATAATTGACTTATTGTCATACTGAACCAAGTGGTTTGGGAGACAAATATTCGGTTTACAACGCCAATTTTTTCAAAAAGTATGCAGAATTACGAAGTATTTTATCTTCTTTTCTTCAAAAACAAGCATTTATACATTTCATTGTTATATTTTAAATTTCTTTACACACTTCATCAGTCACATTTACCCAATTACCTTTAATTAAAAAATCTCATAAGGAAAAGGTCAAAGAAATTTAACTCACAATCAGATGAATTTAGTGGTTAATATCATTATCAAACCCAAAAGTCAAAAGGTCAGGATGAAATAATTTTTATCTACGTATTTCTATTATATGGCTTGCAAAACTGTAATGTTATCCAATAGCAAAGGGATAAAATAAATACTTCATTGACTTCTGGTCTCTTTTCTTTGTATCATGATACTAGATATCTCGATTTGTCAATGCTATTTTTCTGACAGTTTATGCAACAATCGACACCTGATATACTAGGGTGAGGAGAGACTTCGATCTCGTTATCACTCGCTCGGTTGCCAGAAACAGACTGAACGCGATCGGCAGCTTGACTGGCACGTTCGCGTTCATGTTGACAATTGCCGTAAGGCGGCGTTGTCAACGTGAAATAGCGTCTTCTATTTCTCTCCTCTGTTGTCTCTCTTTCTCTCTTATGCGACCTCGCCGATAGATGCGCTCGGTAATTTTGATTCGAAATCGTAACCGGCGCATCCCGAGGTCGCTGGTTTATTTTTATTTTTTCTCCTTTTTTGCCTTGCTCACCGTTACTCGGAGGCAAGGTAACCGGAGCAATGACCGACGAACTACGCGGTTAATATTTTAACGGCTCGAATTTAAACATCCCGCCCCCCTTTCACCATCCGTGCAATTACCCGGAAGAACAGAAGTATTGACCCGTTTACAGAGAGAAAGAGCAGAGAAGAAAAGACGGATAAAATAGAAAAATGGTGGTAGAACTCACCCTTTTCCTCCACATAGTCGCACCACCGTTTCCACGGCGACGTCCAGGAGGGCCTGCGTTTGTGGGTCCCGTGTGGTTGGGTTCTGCGGTGCCCTTCGTACTCCACGTGGCCTTTGAGCGGTGGGCCGTTTGACACTGGGTGCTCCAGCGTGCTTCGGTTTAAATTCGAGGCTTATCAGCCGCCCTTCGGTGTCCCATTTAAGGACGTACCGGCCGGTGGCCACGATCCACCGGTACTTTCCGCCGGCCCTTACCACCCGTCGTGGAATTTTTAAGACCTCCGTCCCCACATCCAGGACCACCACTTCGGGATCCACCGTTTCTTGTGGTGGCCCCTCCTTTGGGAGGTTTCCCGGAGTTATACTGTCGCCATTGCCTGGCTCCTCCATCTCCACCTCCGGTGACTTCAGGGTCACACGCGGGCCTCTTCCAAAATTATTGGCGATTGCCGCCTCTAACTCGACAAGAGCTTGTTCACAATCGGACATAATGACGTGTACTGATTGTTTTCAAAATTTTCGGTGGCTCTCGCTTTTTTCGCGAGGGCGCTTTCCAGTTGGTGCGAGAGAGAAGGATTTTCGGATATCCCTACTCTTCTCCAATGTGTCAAGGTTTTCGTTACCGTTGGTATTAAACCTCAACGTGTAACCTTTCTTCTTCTTGTTTATTTACCCATTGCTCCTACCGAAAATTTTTCAATGTTCCTACGTCCCAACAGCGTTGTTATTCGATGCCGTTGGAGACGTTTCCACAGGCAATATACACAATCTTGTAATCGGTCGTGTATATGTGGATTTAGCGGTACGCACTTTTACCACACGTACGTTCCCGCCTTTACCAGGGTATACTTCCTCGACCCTTCCCATCTCCCACTGGTTTGGTGGTAGGAGAGGATTTTGAAGGAGTACGAGTTCTCCTGGTTTTACCTGTGGTTGAACGGAAGGCCATTTGTAGCGTTTCTGAAGGTGGGTGAGATAATCTCGTATCCAATGGCTCCAGAGCTGCTCGTGGAACTTTTGAATCGCCTTCCACCGCGTCAGCCGCGCGATGGACACAGTTTCCACGGATAGCACTGGCAGCGCATTCAAAGGGCCACCGGTCAGGAAGTGACCCGGAGTGAGTGGTGCACAGTCACCCGGGTTATCAGTCAGGGGCCCGATCGGGCGAGAATTTAAACTCGCCTCAATCTTGCATAGTAATGTATGCATTTCTTCCCCTGTCGGAGTGAATTCTCCGAGTATGCGTTTCAGGTGATGCTTCACCGATTTCACGCCTGCTTCCTGCATTCCGCCGAAATGCGGGGCGCTTGGTGGGTTAAACTTCCACTCTATGCCCAATGAGCCACATCTTTCTCGCATTTCTTCCGAGGTATATACTTTTTTAAAGTTCTCTCGGAGCTTTCGATCTGCACCGACAAAGTAAAGAGAGCACTCTATATCAAATAACAACCTTTTTGTGATTCTCACAACTTTTTAATTACAGTATCGCTGATTACAGCTTACAGTATCGTGATTCTCATAATTTTTGGTTACTGTTTGTTTATTACTTCCTTTAACCTCAAATCCGGCTCGAAGGACTATGTTTAAAAATGAGTGTTTTTACTTGTTTCAAATAAAGTTGTTTCGGTTCTTTCGGTAGTTATATATTATAGTTAGGCGAATAATAAAAATTGACAGTAGTTGCTCATGTTTGTCGCGGAAAATGTACAACTACTTATTTTGAAAGAATAAGCACTAGGAGTATAAGGGAGAGAGAGTGTTTTTACCATAGAAATGGTGCTAGTAGGTTATGCTTAAGTCAAATGGAGAGAACAACAGAAAATAACTGGGCAGAGCTACTGAAGCGTAGGGGGCGGGAAGTGCAAGGGCAATGGCAATATAATAAAATAAGTGAGTCTAAATATAACAGTAGGTATAAGTTTATTAGAATAAGTGGAAGACCGGAGTATCTAAATAAAGCGGGAAGAGGGGGGAGTCAAAGACTGATGGCAAGGGTGAGATGTGGAAACATGGAGGCGTGGAACAGGTACTGGTTAGAGGAAGAGGACAGGAAATGCGAAATTTGCGGGGAAGGGTGGGGCACGCTAAAACACATGGTGGAAGAGTGTGTGAAGATAGAAAGATGTGTGTACAGTTGTGAGAAAATAGTATCGGGAGCGATATCCTCAGGAGTGACAAACTGGTTGGCGGAAGTGGAGAGGAAAAAAGAGAGGGAAGACAAGTATATGGTGTGAGAGAGGATAGTGTGGTGGCATGAGAGTAGGTTAAGTTATAATGTATACAATGTACAAGTTCATTTTCTAGGCCGAGAAGGCTGAACCTAAATAAACTACTATTACTATAATCAAATACAGCTTTTAGATAACAAAAATGTGAAAGCATTGAATTTTATACGTACAATTATTTAAATATTGGAAAGGAAACAAAGAAATCGCTGATTTTCAGGTCACAAATGTATTTCAACACTTAACAAACTTAAGATAAAATAAGTGAAATAACGGATTTTTATAAAACTTAATTACTGAGCTTGTTATTTCCAAAAATTATTTTTTTGTTAATAATATTCCAATTTTCTCCAGTATGTAAGTTGTTTTTTACTCTTTGGGAGTCTCGGGATATGATGCAGTGAATGTGGATGATAAGGTGAGAGGATAGAAAGAGAACAAGCTTAGTGATTTTGGCTGTTTCGATCTCATAGGACCCTACAGCTTTTGCTGCCTATGTAAGGACATCTGTCCTGTGGTAGTTCTGGTTTCCAATGAAATGGGTTAGGGGTCTGAGCTAGGTGGTAGAAGTAACGGCAGTAGTGATTATGGATTCTTGTGTTAGATGAGTGTGGGGTTATTGGGCAAAGGGTGTTGCTGGCGCAACTGATGGGCTCGATTGCGCCTTGTCGTCGGCAAAATTAATCTTAGGTGACTGATTTAATTCGGTGGTTTACGTGTGTCGTTTACTTGTACCGATGGTGTACGTTTGCGATTATTCAGCTGCACCGAACGATGTGTTACAAGACATCCGACTGTTGACGTGTAGATGCTACGAACGATATAGATTGCGACTTGTATAATTGCGTAAAGACGATGTATGTTGCGTTCTTATTCGTGTTATTATTTTCGCGATGTCGAAGTGACTCGCTTTTATATGGAGGAGTTCGACTGGTCACTCCCCCATACCCTAAGACGATACGCTAATTGGTTAGAGTCAAAAATCAAGACTCCAATCAGCGTATGCCCTGAGTGCCACCAACCCCCGTTCTTGTGCCCTTAGCACGCGTTTCAAGAACGAGGGTGGGGTGAGCCACTCGGAGCGGGAAGGTTTCCCGAATTTAGGCGACGAAGGGGAAATTCCGCTAGCCCCATGTACCTCTCGCATGTGAGTACCGGCTGGGCACCGGGCCTTTTGGAAGTCCCTTATTTATGACACGCTCTTGGCTACTGAGGAATTACGGTGACTCGAAATTAAACTATTGTCCCTCTACGGGCGTTAAGAAAGTTCGAAAAAAGGCAAAAAGACTAAAAACTTTCTAATCCTCAAAAATAGCAGTACCGGCACACTCATGTCATAGATGCTAATAGAAAACTTCCCGCAGCGGTTCCGTAGGACGGAACAGTATGTGTGTAATGATTGTGTGTAATGGCACGTTGACCACAATTATCCATAACGCGGGTAGTAAGGGTTAAAACTATTCTCTTTTTAAACATTAATGTCTTACAACAAATCATTATGGACTTCATTATATTTATTTTCAATTTATAGTTTATTAAATAAAGTATATGAAATGTAAATAAATATATTACCTCAAGTTTTAATTGCATCGCAAATTTTGTTTAAATGACTACCATTACCCTATTCTTCCATAAACCTGAAATTTATTTTAGATTACTTTAGGATCATTGTGAACATTTTTAAGTTATAGTATTATTGCATAAATTCCAGGCGGGTCTTTAAACATAGTCATTTCTCATCAAACGTATTCTTCGTGCTGAGATCTGATACTTATATTGCTGTTCAAAGATTGCATGTTCCTTGGAAATCGATATAGGGCTAACAATAAGAACTACGCATAACTACCAAATTTCGTTTAAATTTACCAAAATTTACTTTCGGGCTTTCACAATAAGTCAAATCGATAGAACCATTAGTCTTTCCAATATTAAAGATATATTACTGTGGTAAATTCCTACCTACAACTCACTGTGCACTTAATAAATTTAAAATAAGGATAAATGTTCAATAATATTATGAAATGCAATTATATAATTTTATTAATTGTTCAATGCATAGAGAACATTAAACTGTATTGTCTTGTTAATTTGAAGTAAACGTTTTAATTGAAATGTGCAAATGTACCGTGACTTGGAAATTTAAATTTGAAAAATTAAGATGATCTCCGCGATGCGAGGTCAACTCCTCGTAGCGAGAACCGATAATAATTGATGAATAAAGAATCTATGATCTTTGGAAGCTGACATTAAGTTAAATGCTAAGCATGCATCCCATTTCAATTTAGGTTTTGCAAAATTTTGTATCTGTAACCGATTGAATTGTTGAAATCATTAAATTTTTGTCATCTCTTCATAATTGTTTTTTTTACAATATTTCATCTTGTTCTATAATATATACAAATAACTTATTTATATTAATCGATAATTATTCAATTACACGACTAAGTTACTATTTGGTATATAATTAATTAATTTAATATATAATTAATCTTGTAGCGCTTTAGGTACACCATCTTATACGTTACGATAATTGATTTATTTTTTTGAGGATCCAGAAACTTATAACGTCTCGAGCTTCTTCAGGGTTAAATTCGTCACTGTTATTAATCGTGTCCCAGATTTTTACTATTTCAAAATGGGAGTGATACATGAAAACCAACATGGAATTTATAATTCTCACTTCTTATTGCAGTTAGCATTATAATCTGTTCCTGTATTCTGTTAGTAATGAGAGTGACGCTATACTAGTAATGAGATAATAACTGGGTAATGCTCTAGAGCTCATAATTTGTTCCAAAGATATACATTACATGATAGGTCTACTCCTATATTTTGTAAACTTGGGTACTGTCGAACTCTTCCTAATGCTTTGTAGGTAGTTTACCTACCCAAACGACTTTATAAATACAGGACACTATTTGATAACGTTGTATTTTTCAGTCGGTATGGCAGTTATGTTGAGCTGTGGTAGAACATGTGATTAACCTACTCTTATCCCGTCTGTGCTTATAGTGCCGTACAAGGTTATTGGATACACCCTTTTCTTGTCTTTTACGGCTTCCTGCTTTACCGACTCAGAGCTCTCTAGCTTACCAAAACAGTCAGAAGCAGATATTTTGCAGTGTATTTAGTGCGTAATGGCATTACTAAGAGGGCGTCCGATTCTCGCGAAGAAAATGAATCGATCCTGAATTGAAGGGATTGTAATCGATTCATCTGTTCAGTCCTTAGTTAATAAGAATAAAGACAACGGTGGTATCGTAAGCTAAGGGTATCAGCGGGATATCTACCATTATTCGAGGTGTCTTCAAACATTCGATAGTGACAATATTATAAACTAAGGATATCAGCAAGATTTCTAGGATCATTTGAGATGTCTCTGAACATTCGACTACGCGAGAAATCACATAAACATTTGACCACACAAAATATCTATAAATATTCGATCATGCAAGATATCCACCAATATCCGAGTACGCAAGATATCTACCAATATCCGATTATGTGAGATACACAGAGTGTTAATCTACCTCTGGACCGAAATGAAATGAGGGGTTATAGACGTTGAAATAAGACGAAAATCAAGAGTAACGAAATTTCGTTAAACGCTTCGTTAATTAGTTATTAGTAGTTAAAGATTGTCCAAAATTAACCGATTCGTCTGTAGCGCCGTCCGTTGGGCTGACCACGCAGATAACGCTTACCTCGTGGGGCGCAGGAAAACTTGTTCGTCACGGGTAATACAAAATCAAAACTTCAGTCACTTTCCAAAAAGTATGAAACAAATGTTGAATGGGTAAACAAATGTAGAATGTGTCAAAACTCGCCGATTGGGATTTTCAAGTAAAGAAGGTTAACGATCTCTTAAAGCAAATAATACATAAAAATAAAGAACCCACAAGCATTTAAATCACGATCATTTCGTCCACGAATGTTCATCGAACAATACACGTGCACAGCGATTATCCCATCCCCGAATTTGCATTAAAAAATACACACGAATCACGATTATTCACATCTATCACACACTCGTAGAGTATTTCTTACACCGGCCTACACAACATTAATATCTTAAAGTACAATTTTACGTATGTAATTCAGTAATGCAATGTCACTACTTCCTCCGGTTTCCAATTTGTTTAAATAATTACTATTACTACTGACAGAAGAATGATAATTCACGACATTAACATACGAAGATGGGATTTGAAGGCAAAGGATGGAATTAATTATTCTTCGTTCAAAGCGGGCAGTTTGTAAGTTTTGAATTTTAAAAAGAATAATGGTATTGTAGTACATAAGATATCGAAATTTATTACACAGTGAACATATGAAAATATTAACGTACTAGAAGAGAGGAGTAGAATTTCTATGCATAGAATAAAACCGTTTATAAGGAACTTTGGTGAAGTTCCGCAGGTGGAAGTGACTTTCGATTAGAAATATTTCAGGACGAACATTAGCCAAGAAGTGTGTTAAAAATGTTCTAACTACTGTTCAATCTTTGATACTATTCAATCATAATCATCGGTTAAAGTTATTTATAAACCGCATTATTTAACAAGTTTAACATACACTTGTGTATTATAATAAGAGTTTCGAAATATTGTTTGTTGGCAGTAATGAAGAATTTTTTGTTTATGTAAAAACATTTCTACTGTTTTGATCATTTAACCTTAATAAGCATTAAAAATTATTAAATCTTCATTTAAAATATTTTCCCATACCATTTGTAGCTTTAAAGATATATAGATGAATTAGAAGTCAGTCAAATACATATAAGTAGTACTTTCACCCTGGAAGACCGAATTATTGCCGATTAAAAAAATAGTTTACTTCTCTTGAGGTCCCCAACAAATCCACATGGTTTCAAAAAAATCAGAATTTACCGAGAATGACCTAATTTTAGGTTACCTAGTGTTCCTTGTGAGTAGTTTTAATTTTGTTGCGTAACTCAATCAGTGCATCGTCTTGACGTTAAAAAGGAGCAAATCTTTGGACTCCTCCAAGCAACGACAGTCTCTAAAAGAACCTCGGAAAGTATCAGCTGAATAGTTTTGAGAATTGATTTGCTCTCAGAATTCTCCTACTGTCAGAGTATAATTTCAGTCTATTTGCTCCAAAAAATTGTTGAATCAATTATCTAAGATTAATTTAGCGAACAACAATTGTTAACATAAAGCGCATGCAGTAATTTTATAATACGAGTAATAAATTGCATAGCATAATAAAAATCATTAAGAAATCAAAAGTGGATACACTTATTAGATATATCTATCTAATGATAAATACTGTAAGACGGTGATGACGAACTTTTTCTCTGTCGGGAGCCGTCAGAGCCGGGCGACTTTCTCTCTCAGCTAGCTAGTTATCCTACTAGGAAAAATGCGAGCTTCACGAACGACTAGTATGCGTGTGAAGCAAAAATTTTAGCAGATACAATAATATTAACAGACTGTTTATAGTTTACATGACTCAAATCTCAGCTTAGTCGAATTACCACAATAAAAATGGATCACTATTTCCAGATTTCATGGAAAAGTGTGAAATGTCAAAATATGTATTATTTTTAATTATTACAAAATGACTTCAATTCTTTTAAATTTGTATGTTCAGATACCTTGGTTGTAGATATCCCTCTTACATAAGTACACACATAAGTACACACACAAAAAAGTACATACACCCAACTCCTTTTTACACGGTAGATACGTTCCTTAGAAAAGCATGCAAAAAAAAATCGTGTAAGAAAATACATGCGACATATGATAAATTTGGGGATATGTTCCACAACATTAAAAAATCATCTGAGATAAAAAAAACTCCCAAAAAACCGTGCAAAACAAGTAATAATGAAATCCATATTGCATAAGTATTTATAAAACAAAAACAATTCATTTTTATTACAAAAAAATTAAAATTAGTGTACAGTGAAAATTCAATCCATAAATACAATACATATAAAAATTCAATCCATAAGTACAATACATATAAAAATTCAATCCATAAGTACAATACATATAAAAATTCAAATTGAAATTTGGAATAAAAATCAATTTTGCAACTATTTATCGCTACTCGATAACAAGCGTGCACGTTTATTACGGACTGGACCAAAAATGTAATCATCAGTAGATATATCAGATATGTCTAGCACAACTGTCGGGTTTTATTCGAATGAAGAATTTCGTTCGTTATTAACGGTCTCTATCGGTTTTTTTGTTGTTATAAAGTCTGTTATTAGCGGCTAGTTTTTTGGTTTCTGTATACCGGGGGTTACGGTATTCCGCCAATTATATTTTGTTGCTGTATAAATAAGTTTTTGTAAGACACTGTCAAAATTAGAATTAAAAAAAATTTTTTAGGGAGTCGTGTCAGAACAAAAAATTCGTGTAAAAAAATGTATTTATTCTTATTGGTGAGCCACGTTATTTCAAAATCGTGTAAAAAAAGACCACACACAAAAAAGATACAAGTTGACAGCAGATAAATGTTAATAATTGGATGTGTGTCCGCCTTGTTAAAACACCCTCGTGTATATGAAGCCTAATAGGATTCTTATTTTCGTTCATCTTCAATAAAAATACCTTTAAGTATCTGAATAAACATCTAAGATCCATAAATAGTAAATGATGTACACTGTACTAACACGTTCGTCACCACATCACCCATATTTGGGTGACACTCTTTTTCTTAAAGTTAAATAGGATTTTAAATTGGAATTTTAAAAGCAATTCAATGGAATAAGTATTGTAGTATAATATATATAAATATAAAATACATAAAATAAAAATAAAAAGTTAAATCTTTTGCAGTTTTTATATTTTTTTACCTCAGTTTTCTATGCAATCGGATTTGAGTCCAGTAAGAAACTCAGCTGAATCACGCTGGGCGACGAACGTGTTAATTATACATAGTGTTAAGTGTATACAGTAATTTCGCTGAACTATTTATAATCTTATATGAATTAATCTTTTTCGTTGCAGTGTATTTATAAGATTGGACATGATCGTAAAGAAAATCGGGACCCTTTTGTTGTTGTTTAAAAGCTCCAGTAGATAGACACGGGTGACAACGTGATGCGACGCGCCGCAGCACAACGTTTGCTACGTGCGCAGTAGTCGTGACTCGTGACTGCTGCAATAGTTGAACAGATTCATGGCCACATTTGCAATGCATCGAAAAACGGCGACATTCAATTCGAGCGACATGTTTGGCTCGACCAAATATTGAATTCTACGCAGCCGTCCAGTCGACGAAGGCACGATTTAACTTTTAAAACGTTTAAGCGGCACGTTGTTTGCGCGCCGCTTCTTCCGTCACGCGACGTCAAGCGTCGTCGCGTAACGAACGGCCTTTATTTAGTCACTGCATTCATTGCCAGTACAAGTACGGTCCATCCTCCGTGGTTGTATTTTCGAGCAAAAACAACTACGGGAAAAAAAGCTTCGTAAAAGTACGGAGCGTAACTTTCATCACTTGGACCGTATTGTAAACGTTCCATAGGCTGTTCCCATGAATCTTTTCTTACTTTTACTTTCTTTCGTTTTAGAATATTGATGAAGTCTTTTTAAATATATTTACTTGTAACAAATTAGATTCATCATGCGAATCACTTCAGAAGTATTTATACTTTTCATGATAAATGTTTGAAGTTTCGACAAAATGATTGAAGTTGCTTTATATTTTAAAGAACCATTAACGTCTAGTTTTCAGCACTAAGAATGCCTGAGAATTTCAAAATAATTAGAACATAACGACATCAATGTATTTCTTGAGTGTTTTGTTACAATTTTGTTAAATTATCTGCAATGTCGGCAAAATATATGTTCGTGTCTGCAGACACGTGACGAAATCGCAAAACAAGTTGTTAGTTTATAATATAATTCTTCCGGAAAAGTGTGTAGCGAGTATTTATCGATACATGCAAAAATCACCTTTATCTGTTTATTTATTTATTTAACGGATAAAAAACACATTAGCAAAAAGGATTCATATAAAAGAAAGATAGTAATATGTATAGAAAAGGAACGAAAATTATACGTAGTAACAGAATAAACAATTAAATAGATAAATTCCTCAAAGGAAATTTAACAGTGTGAAGCGAATGATTAAAATAATCAGAAGAAACATAAAAACACATTAGCAAAAAGGATTCATATAAAAAAAAAAAGATAGTAATATGTATAGAAAAGGAACGAAAATTATACGTAGTAACAGAATAAACAATTAAATAGATAAATTCCTCAAAGGAAATTTAACAGTGTGAAGCGAATGATTAAAATAATCAGAAGAAACATGTAGGCTAATAGCATGCATTAACATACGTTTGTAACAATTGAACTAACCATAGGAGGTGCGGTGGTTTTCGATATGAAGTAATTCGCGGTACCGTAAGTTTCTAGATGCAACGTTGAGCTTAAAATTTTCAATGACATTAGGGTATGAATCTGATTACTTATTGTTAGTGCTCTGTTAACAAACAAGACGTGATCACAGTTGTGACAATACATTGGAATTGGATTCCCACAATCTCAAGCTGCTGAACGAAAAAATTTATGCCCAGCTCTTTGTAATGATTTAATATGGAAGAAATAATGAAGATACCAAATTATGGAGCTATATTCTAGAATTAGTCTGACCAATGTACAGTATAACAGTCTAAGAGTTTTCGTATCATTGAAAAAACGATAATATATAACTGACGTGTGACTCAAAAGCAAAGTGAAGTGCAATATACAGTGGGTCAAAAAGGTATTTGTACACCTGGTTTTTTGGTGTTATCTTTATATAAATAAACGAATCGTTAACAAAAATTGTATTTATTAATGACCTATTATATGCTAAGACAATGTACTGAGTAACCATTTTTAATAATGTGTTACACAAAAATAATACTGGAAATTAGTAAATTTAAAAGTCAAAGAAGTATTTCTTTAATTCTGATAAAATGTGTGTAATTATTTAAACTATGCAGTATAACTAATATTTTGTATGCAACCCTTTGACATCAATAACTTACAATCTTAGCGGCATTGATTCCACTAGTTTTATAGTTGTTTCGTGTGATATTTTGGTCCATTTTTCTAGAATAACTCGTTTCAAATCAGTCTTGTTTGATATCTTCCGTTTCCATATTTCTCTGTCCAACAAGTGCCATAAGTTTTCAATAGGATTGAAGTCAAGGGATTGTGGTGGTGTAACAACCTTTTTAAGGATGTTTTACAATAATCATTCTCTTGTTTAGTGTTTGGGGTCGTTGTCCTGCATAAGGTAATAATTTTCATTGAAACCTATTTTGACTGCACTTTGTTGTAAATTATTACGCAACACTTCTATGTACATCATAACATTCATATTCCCTTCAATAAATGCAATTTGGCCCACATCCCTGTATACCATGCAACCAGTATAAGATTCTATTGCTGGAATTCAGTACTACGTTTTCTCCAGACAAATTTCTTGTCGTCAGATCTAAAAGTATTAAACTTTTACTCATCAGAGAAGATAACATGCTTTCAACATTCCATCGACTTATTTAACCCTTTGGCCTATAACCACGAGTCTGACTCGTGGTAAGGAATTTGTGCCATAAGCGAAAACCACGAGTCAGACTCGTGATGTGGAATTTGTGCATAAGATGCTGCATATTATTATTAGAACAAGCGATTGGAGTTATTCCATATCGAATATTTTTCCTTTGATTATGATTACACCCTAGACGTCTTAAAATTACTATTTGTAGCTAAACATTGTTTATTATTTCACAATTCCTTTCGTTGCACTGAAATATATGTCATGAAAAGTATACATTTTGCACCAGTTCGGGTACACGGCTGAACAGTTGAATGGCACGGCGCGCGACCGACTTTCTTGTTTACTATAGCTCGCGCAATTGGCAGATATCGTGTAGGCCAAGGGGTAAAATATGTTTTAGCGAAACCTAATCGTTTTTCTCTGTTTCTATTATTTATGAATGATTTCTTTCTCGCAATTCTACTATAGATATCTTCTTTGGTGCTGTCGCGATATCGTTACATAGTGTTTGAACACTTATACGTGGATATTATTTTGCTTCTTCGATGACGCTCCAACATTCTCTCTCTGTGAGTGCCTTTGGCCGACTTGATCGTGGCATATTTTCCGTTGTTTTAGTTCTCTCGTATTTCTTTGTAATGTATTTGTTGAGGTATTGGACTTTGTTATTTCTACCTGAAAACTTTACTTGTTGAAATGGTTTAGGGATATGGTAGACAGGAATAAAATGTTTGCGCTGTCGTCGCGTTCTTTAGTTCTTTGCTATTTGTATTGTGCGCCAGTCGTGTAGACACCATCGTTATTTCTTGTTAATAAATATTTAGCCATTCTCCTGTTTCACGAGTTATTACACATAACCCCTCAACAATATTGGACTGTAGTAAAGTTTAAATTTAACGTCTTTCCAACCTTTCTATTGTTTTCATCACGTTCACGCAAAAGAATCGTTTCACCTCACATTGACAAAGGTATTTCGTTTCTCTTACCCACCATGATGTTCAAAATTGTTTTATCTTTGGTAGAATCTTTGATACAGATTCGAGAAATGGTCGGTAACATAGTTTTAATCGGTAGATAGTACAATTTTATCGTTATACACATAAGTGTACAAATACGATTTTGGTCTCCAAATTCTTGTATTTTCTGTATCATTTTGTTGTAACACATTATTAAAAATTATTACTTAGCACATTATCCCAACATATAATGTACGGTTAATCGATACAGTTTTCGTTAATATATCACTTGCATATGTAAAAATATCACGAAAAAACGCGATGTACAAATACTTTTTTGACCTACTCTATACTTGTACGAATCTTTTTCATTATTGTTATGGATAAAATCCATTACTGAAGAGATTCTCACATGCTATGGAATATCCTGTATGTATTTATATTTAGAGATCAAATAATTCAAAGGTGTATAAATTATTAAGAACGCTGAGATGTGTTGAACAGCAAGTATACAGAGGATTGTGAGAAAGTGCAGTTAATACTAAAAGAAACATATTTTTCTCGATGACTATTGAATATGCGATGAAATTGTTGTGACATTAAATAACTAAATACTTTGTCGTTTTTATATTTTTTATTTACAGTATACTATATGATAATATAATTGCAATACAGTACACAGTTATAACGTATGAAAAGAATAAAATTATGTTGTTTAAAAAAGGGCGACCTTCTTTTGATATGAAACTAGATTTTTTTGGTTTTTACATAGCATTGCATGCCTAGTAAAATATTTTGTTCAGACTGTTAATGGTATAAACTTACAAGAATTACAACAGTATGCTATTGTAGAAATATAAACAGAGTGCAGCCAAAGTTATAATATTTGGCAATCGGTTAAGCAGAACCCGTTATCATAGAACACGCAACGACATCTGGGCTGTTTCTTGGTAATTCAAAGATGGATCAGTAGGTGCAGTGTTAGTATCATAACAAAACATACAGCGTACGTTGGATGGACAAACATAGATATCCAAGGTATACAACAACCGATGCGTATCATCGACGCGAACTTGCCCTTGTGTTTGGACCAATGAAGCTTCATACTGTACATGCTGCTGTATTACATAATCAAATACACTAATGGTCGTCAGCATACAGGCAAACACAATTTCGGTAACATCGGTTCTGATACCAGTGGCGTATAGTGGCTAAAAACTGCAACAATCTAAACGAAAATCATATCTAAAATTTCGCTGTAGATTTATCAAATCTTAATTATATACTTTTTCACTCGTGAATTAAATTCTGGAACGCACATGAGTTATTAAACTCATCCTAATTTTTTAAACAGAAATTCAAAAGCAAAGAAATCCTTTTACTTCAGGTGATCATATTTTTATTTACAAATAGAGTTAACCTGAATGACTTGTTATCATTTATTTATTGCTATAGTTTTTATTTTTTAGCTCATGTATTATTCAAACTTTATTTATAAAAATACATATTAACTTGTTTAAAAGTATTTTTATATTAAATTCACTTCTACATTCACTTATACCTTGTTCTTTTCTATGTAATTACACTTATCGATAGGATTCTGTAATAATTTTGTTTTGCGTATGTAACGAAGGTTACAGCCAGGGGAACCAAACGTTAACCAGAAAACGAAATAATTAGTAATGACCTACCTTTGTTTGACATGTGTGTATCAAAATGAAATGACTTATTGCTAGTTAAATAACTTATTCCGATGTATATTTCATACAGTTTGACGTACAGTAGTGGACAAAAGTTCAAAACTAAAGGGTTTGCAAAGGTAAAGTAATTCTTATATAAGAAATAACACGATAAACAAATTTCATGTTTCATATTAATCAGTAAGTACCATTCTACTCCGTTAACGATCAAAATGGATGTTTAGACAATATTTATAAACGATGATACTCTGTTTTGTAGTATTTTCTTGCTTTAAACTTATGCCCGCTACTGTACAACTGGTAGTCTGCTTCTTAAAGAGACTTCTTCGGTTCTAAAGGTGTGATCCATCCGTGAGAAGAACGTACAGTCAGTCAAAAAAATCTCGGTTCATCGCATAAGATTTTATGTAATATTGAATAGTTTTAAAGGGAATGGTAATAAATAAATCATTTTTTCGTTATTACGTTCACAAACGTAACCATGCAAATAAAACGATATTATAACCATTTGTTAACAAATAAACAAAAGGAAAAGCCAAACTTGACGAATATCAAAATCAAGACTAAAAAGGTCTCCCTACATGTAACATTATTATCTTTAATTTGTTAATTAATGATCAGCCGGACTGTCTTTTAATTTTATAATTCTTTGTATCCTCTTTCGCATTGTTCGGACTAATTTTTGCGTTTTACTTACTTAATATTTTCCCATTTCTAACAATACTTTTGCTTTAAAATCTTCCTCATTTTTAATTATGGATTTTTGTAAGTTCTTTTCATGTTTTCCCACAAATATTCGATTACATTAATGTCAGAAGATTGCAGTAGTGTATGCGATCGTTTCGGAACATTGTACAGTAATCAATCCTTTACTTTCACAGTCATATGTTAAGGGTCGTTATCTTGCTGAAAGATAAACGATCCTTCGAGATGTAATTTTCTGGCACTTTCTTTCAAATTCTCTTTCAAAATGTTAAGATAAATATTTTAGTCCATAATGACGTCAACGAACACTCAATTTCTAACCCTTGTTGCACTCATACACGCTTATACCATCACGTTACCGTTTCTGTATTTAAATGTTGAGAGTGAATTGTTGGACACCTGTTTATTTGGTTTTCTCCGAACTTTAATACTTCCATCGGAAGTGAAAACAGTAAATTTACATTAATCGTTGAATATATTATTCCAGAAGCATTGATCTCTATTAATATATACTTTTGAACATTCGAAACGTCTTCTTTTATTAATTGTATTTATGTAAGGTTTTCTCCTGGCTGTAAGATTATTATATCCAGCTTTTCTTATAACATTACCAACTGTTTCAGGTACTACTTTTATGTTATAGTTATTTTCTATCATGCTGGTCAATTTTGGTGTACTTATTTGTGGATTACAACGAATTGTTCGTATGATTGCACGCTTATGATTGGTATACAGGGTGTTCGGACGAGGTTGGGTCAAAATTGAAAGAGTAACTCCCTGAGACATTCTAAGATGTAAATCAAGAGTAACGATTTTGCGTTTGAAGCTTTGTTTATGAGTTATAACTAGTTAAACAAATCGGTTAGTCCGGATCATTTGACATCTGAGAGCGGGCAACCGAGGCAACTCGGTAGGTAACGTCGCTGAGTTCACAGTGATGCTCAGTCGTAACTGCGTACGGAATACGACTTACCTCTGAACAGCTACAGAAATGCACGTTCACAATCAACACTCACACATGATCTCGTGACACATTTTAAATCACAATCGTAGAATAGTATCATTAAACCTAGCTACTCGACAATCCACAAGGACATATTAAAACAATCCCTGTGAGATTTTCGAGCAGAGAGGATTAATGTTTCTCCAAGGCACATCCTCGCACTAACACATAATCCATTCATGCAGACGCTGTAAATATCCGTTGAAAACTCCCACATTCATTGAAAATAACACCGGAAAAATTTGCACATAAATCTGCAGGAAATATATACGAGACTATTATCGACAAGAAATTTACGCACGTCACGATTCTCTACGAAAAACTTCGTACACTTCACGATTTTCTATTAAAACATTCACGCATATTATAATTCTCTTCGAAGAAACTAACACAAGTCGCGGTTATTTATGAAAAAATTCACACAGATCACAATTATTTACGAAAAAATTCCAACTACGTCACGATTCTCTATGAAAGATTTTACAAGTATCTGAATTCTTCACAGAAAAGATCATTGCCCTATCAGCTGTTCACGGGAATGGCATACTACACGGGTTGTAGACGTTTCTGATACAATGTATTCAGTCACATCTGCTAAAATCCACATAATTGTCACATCATAATTTCACGTATTCTTCTTTCACATCTCTGTCACTCGATTTAAAAACTTAATAAATAATAAACACTTTTCACGTGACAATTTCTCCTCGAAATGCTCTTTATTTATTGTACAGATCCGAACATCCCGAACGATTTGTTACGCGCAGTACCGATATAAGGTAAAACACAAAATTCGATCAGCACTTGCAATTACTTAAAAGTTAGAAACTACGATTAATTAATCTATATCCTTAATTATAAAAAATAATGAGAAAGCGTCGAAAATTCTTACCAAGTATCGAAACACGCGTGTAAATAAAGATTGTTACACCTACGTTAAGACAAAAAACGATTATTCTGTGACGTCATTTTCCTGTCATGCGCAGAACGGTGGTGACGATCCGGACTAACCGATTTTTTTAACTAGTTATAACTCATAAATAAAGCCTCAAACGCAAAATCGTTACTCTTGATTTTCATCTTAGAATGTCTCATGGAGTTACTCTTTCAATTTTGGCCCAACCTCGTCCGAACACCCTGTATAGAGGCAGGGCAAGGATGTAGAACCTTCTTCTCGAGAACGGATTATACGTACAGGATGTCTATCATATTTTACGGTTTTTTGCGGCATTTACACTAATCAGATGACAAAATGTTTCAAACAAAGATCATTCAATACCACTGTGGTAATAAGCTGAAGAAACTTTTAAGAAAGTATTTGTTCTTTAAAAAATTAAGATTATTTTTAAATATTGTCCAAATTATATCGTGTCTGACTTCATTGTAATCAGGAAATCCTTGTAAATATATTGATAGAACTTTCATTAAGAAAAATAAATAAGAAATGAAAGAATTTATTTAACTATACGTATTGCCTCAACGATATGCGAAGCTGGATCACATTCAAATTACTTGGAATTCACTCGACATCGAGATTCTAATCATATCAAAAGGAGACTCTTCTCGGCATTGGGGACGACTACCTTTCTGCAATCCAAGTAAGAATGACAATCAGTTAACTGTGAACCTGTTTCAACTTCCGTCATAATTGCATTAGACATGTTTCCTTCTGTCCATTTATTTCACAGTTATACGTTAGACGACATCTGAAAAACAGAAGAGACATTTTATGTGATTAAAACGGAAATAAACGTATACTCCCTAATCTAAAATATTGTATGTATATCGAGTTCGTTCAGGCTATTTCAGATCGAGCAAGTCATTGGATAAACACGAGATTTATAGGATAGAAATTCATAATTTTGACAATTGTATTGAAAGTTTGACCATATTTAAAGAAATAATCGAGTTAACACACAGGCAATGTAGGTACGTTATCGTGTATAGTATTAGATGAAAGATTGCTTTGAAAAAATTAAGACTGTGATATTTTCTTCGATATTCTTTTACCAACACATGTTGCTTTGAAATTCGAATATATGCAGTTACGATTGTCGTGATATTGTAGTGTGCCCAATGTGGAACGTATTTCACATTAAGGCAACTAATCCTGTTAGAAAAAATTGAAAAAATTTTTATTTGTAGTGCCGGATAAAATTATTGGACGTTTCCTAATTTTTATTACTATGAAGTGTAGTATTTGTTTGCTTTGTTGAGTTCGGTTGTTAACTTGTGTTTTAATGTTCTCTTAATTGTTCACGTGCTCGTATTATTAAGTCTACTTAAGGGGCCATTCTACTGTGACGGATTGAAAAAATCGAATTTTTTTTTTTTTGCATTTTCTTAGACTTTAACATGTTAAAAACTTGTTCCCAAAGGGATTTAACAGAATTCGAAAAATTAACGATGTTATGTGCCTTCACACGAAGCGCCGTTCTGCCGCGCGCAGCTAGCTGAGCGGTCGGCTTATCCCGGCAAGCCCGGAATTCTATTATAAATTTGAATCCTTACGATAATATGATAGTGAAGAAGCTTGAATGTGTTCTACATGTGAAGAAAAGGTTTGGAACTTGATTGAGAAGTGTGAAGAAAAAGAATAAAGGTATAGGAGGAAAAGGATCCGGGAAGCTAGTCGATATCAACAATTTGACCACATATTATGGATTAGTTATTTTGTGAAACACCGATTCGGTTGAAAATATGAAGAACTCTGTATGGGAATCGTAATTGGCCCAATAACCAAAATTTTCGCTGATAATCGCGATAACATCCGCAAAAGGCACGTAGCGATAAAAAGCCAATAGGCGTCGAAAGAGGCTCGGACAGCTCGTAGAACTGCAGCATCAACACTATAGGAATTCTAGAAAGAGAAGGAAGGTGTACTGTACGGCCCTGGGATAGCTAATTAGTTTATTAGTATGTTCAAAACTTTCTATATACACCTAAACAGTACTTGAAACTTTAAACGCGTTTTTCTCAAAACCACATTTTTGGAAATGGCTGCCACGATAGCTCCGTAACGGATTGACCGATTCACTTCCCGCTTGGCAGATGTGTTCATTAGATGTGTCATTCTCGTCCCTACCAGAATTGCTTCGATTGGAATTTTTTTCGACTTTTGGGAATGTAAAACATTCCGATTTTTTTACCAAAATTTAAAAATTTTTCTTTAGACCAGCGCCATTTTTTTTCTGTTCAGTATTTTCAAACCATTCTAGTACCGACGATAGCCCCGCTCGTACAGATTAAGAATCTTGTTCATTTTCTGTTTTCATATCACTACAATAGCTGGAATCATGGCAGCCATAGAAGGCTGTTTGTTTTACAAAGTCATAAAAAACGTTCTGCAATTTTACACACATATGCTCTCCTGGCTCGCAAAAATTTTTAAATAAACTTAAGGTTATAGTAAACAAATATCCTAAGCCGTAAAATGATATGTTGTATAGTTTACCCACAAAAAATTCCCAAAAATCGTCTTGATTTCGGGCCGTCACAGTAGAATGGCCCCTTAAATAACTTTTTGAAATTTGCGGAGACATAACAAATTAAAATAATCATTTAAAGAGGAAGTATAAGAATGGATTCTAAAAGCCAAGTCAAACAGCAAAAAGTGAACAAAAAGATACAAAATACAATTCGACATGATTTGGATAAAATAGAATTGTTAGATAATAAATCAATAATGTCCACCACCATCACCATCACTATTCTCTTCCATATCAGTAATGTCACTATGTTGGAATGCTGACACTTCAGAAAAAATAAAACAACCACGAATTGACAAAGTATTTTCAGTCATACGATCGTTACAAGCGGTGAAAAAAAAATGGAGAAATTATAAACGCAATTCTTTTCATAATCGCAAAAGATAATTTACTTTTTTTGTTAGATATCGCTTATTTAATTAAGACAATCAGTCCCATCTCCTTTAAATAGTTACACTTCTGAACCGCCACTCATCCTTTCGAATCATCCGTCCTAAACCCTGAACCGTTACTCATCCATCCAAGTCATCTATCCCATATCTATTCGTCAACTCCTGAACCCTCTCTCTATCCCTGTTGTACTTTTCCTACCCCACTACCCTAAATTCCCAGGTATATATATAGACAATAAGAAACTTAGGGCAGACTTTATTTTCACCAGCAGCGACGCAGTAGCTTTCGTTTCTATACTTCGTTACGTGTTAGATCTTGTAAATCAAAGTTTGGCAAGAATAAAACATTTAAAAACCCCAAACCTCGAAATCTAACATTTTAATATCGTAGAAAAGGAGAATAGAATAACCTTAATGAAAGAGAAATGTAATCTGTTCTCAGGAGGTATGAAAGAGAAATTGTCTACAACAAAATATATTACATTAACGGCGGATATTTGAAATGAAATAATAAATACAAAAAGTTTTCTAGGAATAACTGCATACTTTGAAGATGAGGATAATGTAGGAGACGAATAATCGCTGCGCGAGGACTGCGACAAAAACATGTCCTCGTCAGCTGATAGGACGCGCACGCGGGCCGTTGGTTAATGTCAACGGCCCAAGGTGTAAACAACGCATCGGCGCGTGCGATGGGTGATCGACCGGCAAAAGCAAATGTGAGAAAGAAAGTGTAAGAAATCGTAAGAAAACTGAAAACTAGGTCACGACTCGCCGTTCGGACGGTTAACATGGAAGTGCCGGGACCGTCGACGACGGTCATCCTCTCCGAGGGCCACATAGCCCTCCCCACTCCGTGACTAGGTCCCTTCCGCTGAAGGCCCTATCTTTTTGGCGACGCAATGTCGCGTCGCCCGCCTTTCCTAACTTTCCCACGCATTCTATAACAATTCATCCCTCGGCGCCCGACGGCTGAGTGTCTTTCCAAACACAAACCGTCCCGTGGCGTCTTCGGGTTTCATTCGTACAGTTTACAACATTCCTAACCAGACATACACCAGACATCCAGTCATAAACATCGTAACAGCCGATGCTACGGCCCTAACATTGTCGGCGACCACCCGCTGCGTGTCGTCCTGTACTCCGGTGTCCCATTTTCGCCCGTGCCCGGTGCAGGTAGTCTTACAAAAGTGTGAGTGTGAGAGAGAAGAAAATATAAAAGGCAATAACCGCAAGGTGCCGAAATTTTGTACTTAAACCGCGAAATAACGGAGAAGCGATCATCTATGTAAAGCGAGAATAGTGAGTAACAGTGAATATTGAGAGATAGTGAGTATAGCGAGTATAGTGAGGAAAAGCGAGATTTACACTTATTTGACAAAAAAACCTAATTATTACGCCTACCACATGTGGGATAATTATCTTAACAAATAATACAGAATAAAATCCTACAATAAGCTTACAACTGTAGCCATCGGTATTATCGAATTAACTGAGCAATACATAATTATATATCTTGGATAATGGCTGTTAAAAATATGCAATTAATGGAATATTGAAATTAATAATGTTGTTGTTGTAGTAACCGATAATGGGCCTAATATTTTAAAAGCAGCTCAATTTGTATTAGCTGTTATCGACCGCAACAACGTTTCTTAAAATGTTAAGCTGATGTATTGTTCCGGCTCGGGTGATAATGCCCTTCCTTGACTATTACCTTGACTCTGGTCCTGGGTGACGCGATTTAATGAAAATAGTATTATGCTTCTTCGTTTGCTTTGCTTCTTTTTGTTTTTCATTCTGGTTCGTGGGCAAGGATCAATCGCCTTTTAAGAGTTTGGAAAATAGGAAGTGTAAAATAACCTTTTTTGTTATTTTACATTATTATTGTAATCATTATTACACGTATATTTGTACATAGAGCTAGCCTACTATAACAAATTCCTGCGAACAATGTCGCAGATTTTTCACAGATACTATGACAAAAATAAAGATACGACTTTCTTAATTGATAATAAACTATGTAGAAATGAAGAAAATGACAAGGATAAACAATTCAGAACTTCTTATCCACTAACTTAATTGCGCGAAGGTACCCCTCAAGAGGATAGCTCCTCCCGAATCTCACTTTTACAAGCGTTCATAACGAATGCACGCAATTTAATCACAGTACTTATAAAGTAAAATAAAGTTTTGGCTTCTTCAACGTTTGTCAGCTCAAGGAGACCAGGAAAGGGAATCATGCCGAAGTAGTGGGAGCTAAGATTACTATACAGTGACCGTTCATTATATGGTCGATTGTTCCACTTACATGTACGTTACAAACTGTGAAAATTACTTTTCCCATCCTATAGTAAATTTTATTGTAACAGAAATTGATTCCGTCTCTATCTGCAAGCTTAACTTGAGTAATTAAACGTGTAACGGTGAAGGGCAAAGCCAGTGTTAGGTACGTAGTCGAATCTAAAAATTTAATTTCTCTATATAAGATATTGCATAAAGATCTTCCAATTCCCAGATTGTCGTTTGAGAAAAACGCTTCAGTCACAGTAATTACCATAGACAGAATGCAATCAATAATTTCCGGCAGATCTAATCTGAACTATAAGAATTACAAGCTTACAAAACGTTGGCTTAAAAAAATGGTTTACGATAGAATTATTACATGTCAACATTTGTCTCACAGCTTTTAGTATTTATTTAGTAGTAATCTGGTTATTTATTATAATTTGTTAGAAATTATATTATCATTATATTATAATTATATTAGTAGGGATCATTGGAGTAAAACTTTCACAAAAATAGAAAAGTGTCACATGAACTGCTTTGAAAGAAATCGATTTAATGTACTCATTTATTTAACCAGATTGATTTCTTCCGTGTAAGATTAATTCAAAATAGATGTTTTCTATTTCTATCTGTTCCCGATTCAAGTTTGTATTTTCCTAACTCTTAAGTTTGAGCTCTAAATAAGTTTTTCCATTAATGAAGAATACACGCCTAAATTTGTTAATTCTGCAGCTACGTATAAAATTTCACTGAAATCGGTCATTTTTGTAAATTACGGTAAATGTTAAATATGTTCTAAAATAATTTGGAACTTGTCTTTGCATCAAAATAAGAAAGCGATGTTCCAGCCATAATTAACATACTGGACATAAATTTGTCTGATAGACTAACAAGCTCTTAAATCACTTTACGTACTATAAAATTTACGGTATACAGTATGGATCACCATATATTGTTATCTAGATTTACGTTGTTATTATTACACGTAGCGAAAAATGTTGCAAATTAAGTTAAATGGTATCAAAAAGAGCACATCCTGATGTTATTGGTTTTCTTGTAAGTATAATGTAAGTATATGTATGTACTTAATGTAAGTACTTAATGTACTTAATGTAAGTATAATAAAATAAGACATGTATAAGAGATATGAGGATCACTAACGTTTGTTTAAATGGAATCATACACTTTTTGCATCTTAATATTTTTTACAAAAAAATATTAACCTATTTATGCTAAAAGATCATTAGCTTAGAAGATATTTGAATTTTAATGTTGTTAGAAAATCGTGATTATCCCATCAATATTATGAATCTAATGTGATAACTGTTTACATTATACAGCATTTTCTGTATCTGCAATTCTTGTTCTTCTATTTAATGTCAGCTTTATTTACGATTCCAGCCAGCCGTTTTATGAAATGTATACATTCGAGAATAGTTTAACTACTGTTTTTATTAACAGAGAGAATTTAGTCTCTGTTAGATATTTATCCTGGTACAGTAAATTATCACTTTATAATGAAGTATTCTAACGAAGAAAGGGTAGACATGTTATGAATTTATTTTTAAACTGCGAAAAGTGCTACACATGCAGAATAATTATACGCCAATAGATTTTCTCAAAGAAATGCACCATCACACTATATTCTTGATAATGTTTTTAAAAAATCACACCAGACGGGAAATTCATCACGCAAAAAGGCAATTCGAGAATAAAGCAGTGGTAAATGAAGCAAATGAAGCTACATTATCAGCCAAAATTACGTTCAATCTATCGATACATCTTACAAAATTGAAAGACAATCTGGAAGCCGCAAAAGTATTTTACATATACTCAAAAGGCACAAATATCACTCGTGTCGTTTATCAAAGGTTCAAAAATTGACTGAAAATAACGGTTATCGACGATTAGAATTTTGTAATTGGGCTCTTCTTCAAAGAGATTACTTGTTCAATAATGTTATATTTACGGACGAAGCAACGTTTACGAAAAATGGATCCATAAATTCAAGGAATATGTATTATTGGTCAACGGAAAACCCTCATTGGTTTAGATAAAGGGATAATCGAAAATCAAGTATTGCAGGATCGGCATACGCGGCGATCATTTTATTGCACTATACTTTATCGAAGGATTACTGGCTAGACCAAAATATGCACATTTTTTAACAAATACTCTATGGACATTTTTTAAACGATCTGCCATTGCATACAAGTCAAACAATATGAAATCTATATTATGCAAGAATAGCAAAGAATGCATGAAATCGAATCTTCCCAAATCGTTGGATAGGACGAGATGACCCGATTCATCTTCCAGCAAGACCGCCTGATCTAACGTCCCTCGACATTTTCTTGTGGGGTTACTTCAAAAATAAGGTGTATACTTAACTTCCGATAACAATGGCCAGTATGAAAGATCTTATCATCACTAAATGTAATAAAATATCACCGGATACGATACACAATGTAAGTGAATCATTAATCCTGCTGCGTTCCTCAAATTTTGTTGTAATGGAAGATTTTTTAATTTCATTAAAAATAATTGTTAATTTGAAAAAACATAATTCTTTAATATAAAATTATAAAAATTAATTATATTTTTTAATGAAATTGAAATACGTTCGGGACAAAAATGTCTCAAAGACCGCAGCAGGGTTAATTTATCGATTTAGAAAATGTCGTGATGTATTTACAATTGGTCGTCACATCGAACCTTTTCTGTAAATAAAATCATAACAACATTAACAAAGAAGTTATGATTTTCTAACAATATTAAAATTCAAATATCTCCTAAATCAATGATTTCTTCATCATAAATAAGTTAACACCTTTTTGTAAAGAATATCGTGGTGCATCAACTGATATAATAAAAAATATATATGATTCCGTTTAAGAAAATGTTAGTAATCTTCATATATCATCTAAACTTCCACCTACAAGAAAATCAACATCATTAGAATGATAATACTTGAAACCATTTGAAATATTATGAGTTCTCGTCTGAAACATTTTTCGCTACGCGCAACAATGATGACGTAAATCTAAATGGCAATATATGGTGGCCCATGTTGAATATATAATAACAAGTAACACTGTGATTTAACGGTGCTCTTGAAGATATTATATAGATGAATACGTATCTCTATATTTAAGGAGCTGAATCTACACACTAAAGTAAGTAAAAAATATCCTATGAACGTATGTTTGATAGGTTAAATTTTTATAATATGATAGAACGCATAATATTATAGATAATATTATATGATTACAATACTGTGATAGAGCACCGTGACGCACCGAGCGCGCTAGCCGAAGTAACCCGCGAGTCGTCGACATGATAACGCACACTGCAGCCAAGTTAAAGGCTGGTTTGCAGTCTGTATCGCATGCATACCAACAATGTTCTACATACCTTACTTTTCGAGTTATGGTTGGTTAAAAAAAAATGTTCGAAATGTCCATTTATCACGTCTCTCAATACATGCTCCTGTGGGTATAAATAATAGAAAAGAACCTGTGGTTTAGAAATTTGCGTTGCGGAAAGCGTTACTGCTACAATCTATGTGCTTTATGTATATTTCCGTTAGCAAGGCCATACATGAAATGTATGGTTGTAATTTCAGAAAAAGTGTATGAATTTATTTTGTCGGTTTCAGAACAGTACTGAGCTTCTGAAAATAACATAGCTTCAGAGTTCCGTTTTGGCAACCGACGCCGTAAGACGCGATAAGACGTGTTTTATCTTTTATGTTTAATGTTTAATATGATTAAGAAGAAATGTGCACGTGAAGAGCGTTTAAATTGAGAGACAGAGATCTGAAAGAAGAATACGTGAAATTATAATGTGGGAATTATGCGATTTTTAGCATATGTAAGCCGGTAAACAGCTGATAGGAGCGTGTGCGACGGAAAATAACAAGCATTTCTTTTAGTAAATTATGTACCGAATATGAAACATTATGTAGTAGCTGTAACTCTTAACTTCAACCTTTGATATTATTCACATTTTTTTGCATTTTAAGTACTCCAATGGTAATGACATTATTGTTGTAAATAAATTTTATTTAATACCAACTGAGAAGTGATTATAAGTCACATACGAGGCCAATATAACTATTTTGAAAAGAATTAAAATTTATATTAGACCTTCTACATAAAAGATGGATATAAAAATCAGATTCTAAGGCCAAAGCCTTATAAAACCACTCTTTTTATAGTGAATAATGTAAAAATAAAAGTGCGAGATTTCTGAGTACACAGATTCACACAAACATGCAACGATCAAGAAACCCAATCCAAAAATGTATCTGAACCGAAATTTTCTTATGCAAACGCAACAAGACAAGAATACACCCTATCCAAAGAACAAGCTATCAATCTGTCGATGGAATTACCATAATAGAATATGCTCGAGTTGTGGGGCACATAATTGGAGCAAAAACGATAAAATACATCTCACGAATATCCAGCGGAAGAGTGTGTAGTACCTATCTGGATAACGAAACAGCGGTGGAAAATATAACAGCGAAATATAAATCAATAAGAATAAATAACCAAGCTATAGATATCCGTCCAATGATGTTACCAGCTCAACGCATTATACTATCAAATGTTTCACCTACTATTCCAAACGTACAAATCTTCTTTTTTCATCTTCATCGTCTGATCTTTTTTCAGACGACAGACGACAGTCTAGCAATAAAGTATTCCGTCCACAGCGATTGTCAGCGCTGGCCGCGCACCGTCTGTACGGACCACATAGGCCGCGAGCATTCCGCACTCAAAGGGTTAAAACTATTTTAAATGTATAGTCTTCCGCTCACTTGAAGTCTCGCGGCAGGAATGCGAGAAAGGTGGAAGCGATACACATATTCTCACGCACACATTCAATTCTAGTTCGCTATTCGTCGCGGCAGTTACAAACACATTTGGGCTGACTGACAAGGAGATCAGAACGATAGAAAGAAATAATGAGATACACGCGGCAGGCAGAGCCCCATTGGCGTAGATGTAACATATTGCTATTATACAATAGTTATATCTGATAGAGGACAATTCTTGCTAGTTTTTTTTACAATACGCCAGGAAAGCATTGGTTATATAATTACCAGTAGAATTATTGTATGCGGTGATAGCAATGTCAAATTTTAATACCTTTGGAACATTGTTCTCTTGAAAAACACGGCTTAATAGTCTTTTGTAGAAAATGACTAGAGTTAAGTCGGATTATGTTATACAAAATATTTGATTCCATTAAGGTAAATTAATTATATTTCAAAATCATCTTTGTTACTCCACTTATAGAAAAATGGTCCTTTTTATATTAAATATAAGCATAAACAAAACCGCAGTAGTTTATAGTTTCCGAGTTTTATATTTCTATACATATTGAGATAGGGATGCAATTGAAAACTATTCCTACTACTATGGCAGAGAGCGTGGCTAAGGTTCAGAACGTGCGGCTCGGGTGGGGATGGGCGGTCCAATCCCTCTTTGCCCCTGTGCCGTCCCGCGGGACATCAAGTGTGCGGAAGACTATACCTAAGAATTTTACTTTGTCACACTTACACCCGAACCCTGCCATCTCTAAAAATAATTTTACATTAATTCAATGGAATTTACTAATATTACTTCTATTGAACAATACGAATTTGGTTTCGCTGACTAATGTATTGATTAGAAAACTAATAATAGAATAACATTGAAAATAAGTTATTGAGAAACTTATTAAGAATTAATGGATATGTATCATAATGATCTGGTTATTCCAGCTAATATTTATGTGGTGGATTATTGCAACTTGTTCGTAAAAGAAATAATACAAACTATAGCAGCGTGAACTCTAGTGAACCATGATATGTCGGTACACCTGCACAGAAACCCAGTTTTCTGATGATATCGAAAATGTAGAAAGGCCATAAAGCTTAAAAAAGCATCCTTCCAAAACTGGAAATGTAGTTCAATTACTGATAACTGGATTGCAGTTAAAAGGTTTGTCGCTGGTTTAACCTCTTAGGCACTATGTACCACTATAGTGGCTTTCGCGGATGTAATCTTTCTGTACGATGCACCACTATAATGTATCATATCTTTAATAAAAATTATAATTTAATCATCAAACACTACATTCCAATGTACTCGTGTAAAGAACAGCATTATCCGTTACACATTGCTGCATCATTTACACGTAATTCACATTGAACTCTGCCGTACAAAGAAACAGCCTCGCACAAAATTCAGTCGTGCCTAAGAGGTTAAAATATAAAGTCGGCGCAGCATATCCTTGGAATAAACTAAACTGGGTGAAGGCGAAACATGGGTATAACCTTAATCAAGATAGGATGTTTATAGGAATGAACAAAGCTTTTGATAAAATATAACCTGCATGAGTTTCTGTTAATCCAGTTGTAGAAATAGAGATTAAATTTTTTTTATGAATCCAAGGATATTTGCAATCAGTCTGCTTGTAACAGACTATAAGCAAATGTGCTGTAGGTTCAGACTTTTGTGTTGAGAATAACACTTCTGTGTTTCTCTTTATGCTATGAATTTGTTATTGTAGAGAAGAAAAAGAAAAACGATGAGGTAAGTCCAGTACATGGTGCCTCTTGAGTCTGCGTACTTGTTGTCCATTGTCTAGAAGTTTGATAGCTCGTAGGTTCGGATGAATTTCCAGTCTGTTCAAGTAGTTCGTGCTAAATCTTGTGATTTCTTCTTTTACGGTTTGTATTCCAAGGTCTTGATGAAGTGTCTCGTTTGTCACGTACCAGGGTGCGTTTGCGATAACTCTTAGTGTTTTCGACTGAAATCTTTGAAGTATCTCTATGTTTGAATTGCTGGCGGATCCCCATAATTGTATCCCGTACGTCCATACCGGTTTTATTATTACTTTATAAATGAGCACCTTGTTTTCTAGCGTTAGCTTTGATTTTTTCCCTATCAGCTAGTGCATTTTATTCACCAGGAGGTTAAGTTGTTTACGTTTGGTGGAAATGTGTTTTTTCCAGGTGAGTCGTCTATCAAGGTGAATACCTAGATATTTAACACACTCGCATTGCGGGATTTCTTTTCCATAGAATTTCACCGGAGGACATGTCTTGAGTCTGGTTGTAAACGTTACGTGCACTGATTTTGTTTCGTTTACCTTTATCCACCATTGGTTACACTATCGTTCTATTAAGTCCAGGTTCACCTGTAGTTGCTGAGAAGCTGTTTCATGGCATTCGTTTGATGCTAGTACCCCCGTGTCGTCGGCAAACGTGGCGGTAAAAGTATTGCAGCTAGTTGACAAGTCAGTCGTATAGATAGTGTATAGAATTGGTCCGAGTACGCTTCCTTGAGGAACGCCAGCTTCTATCGGATAAAGAGGTGTGGTTTCATCTTGATATTTTATTTGGAATGCTCTCTCAGATAGATAGGATTTTATGATTTGATAGAAACGATCTGGTAGTCTATTTTTTATTTTATACAATAGTCCAGAGTGCCAGACTTTATCAAAAGCTTGACTCACATCAAGGAATACTCCTGAACAGTAATTTTTGTCCTCTAAACTGATTCTAACAAAATTGGCTACGCGGTGTACCTGTTCGACAGTTGAGTGGCGCTCTCTAAATCCAAACTGGTGGTCCGGAATAACATTTTCTTTGATCACAGACAGTTTAATTCTATCAAGTAATAACTTCTCGAAAACTTTAGATATTATTGGTAGTAGACTGATTGGTCTATACGAGGTTAGTTCATTTGGGTCCTTTCCCATTTTTGGTATCATAATTATTTGGGCTACCTTCCAGTAAGAAGGAAAGTGACTAAGTCTCAGTATGGCGTTAAATATATTAGTTAGTAGAACGATACCTTTGCGAGGCAATTCTTTAAGGAGTTTCCCTGTTATCAGGTCGTAACCCAGGGCTTTTCTTGGATGTAGATTACAATGAATTAGCTTTGAAATTTCGCTCGGAGAGAAGTGTTGAATTAGTTGAGATGGTTAGGATAGTGTGTTTAAGTGTTCGTAGATTTGTTGATCATTTGTGTCTGCCGACCAAGAGTGAGGTGTGAAGACTTTTTTCATATGCCCTGCAAAAGCTAAGGCCTTATCCTTGGCACTCCTTACCCAATTGCCATCTTGATTTCTGATCGGGGGTACCGTTGTTTGTGGCTGCTTTAGTCGTTTTGTTACCTTCCATAGTGAATAATTAGTTGGCTCTATTGCTGTAAGTGTTTTAAGTTTACTTTCCAGATTTTCGTTTTTCAATTCATACAGCATTTTACTCAACTTTTTTCCAATTTTGTTGAGTTTAGTTTTATCTTGCGGATACCTTGTGTTATGCCATACTCTTCTTAGTTTTCTTTTTTCAGTAAGAAGCTCTCTAATATTTATCGGTAAGTAGAATTTTGTTTTTTTCCGGCGGCATCAATCTCGGTATAGCAGCCCGGGATGATTCTTGCAGTAAAGTGTTGAGATATTCAATCGCATCTCGTAGGGAGTTTGTTTCTGGTCTTGATACTAGACTAAAATGTGACTATAACCGGCGTGTGGTCCGAGGACATTTCAACACATGATTCAGTTTTTAAGTATTCTTGCGTTATGCCTTTACTAATAAACATGTCTATTAGGTCCGGAATTTTGCTTCTATCAGTCGGCCAGTAGGTTGGTTCCCCAGTTGAAATGGGTTCGAGTCGTTGATCTTGTATGAACCTGTAGAGTGTTCTGCCTCTTGTAGTGATGAGCCTCGATCCCCATTCTGTATGCTTTGCATTGAGGTCCCCTCATACTATGTATCTATTGCCTAAAGTCGAGAAATATTCTTGGAAAATATCGTACGTAATTCTATAATTCGGAGGGCAGTATATTGCAGAAACAGTTAAGGGGCCTCTTCGGTCTTCAATCGTTATACCAATTGATTGTATGCGTTCTGTAGCATATTTTTGGTTTTCGTGATGTCTGATTTTATTTTTTACAATTACAGCTGTACCCCCGTGGGCCCTTCCACTTGGATGTTTTGTGTTATAAATGATGTAACCCGGGCATTTGAAGAAACTTCTTTCTGTGAAGTGGGTTTCAGAGATCAAAAGGATGTCAATATTGTGTTCGTTGAGAAACACTTTTATCTCCTGGCTACGTTGAGCCAGGCCGTTGGCGTTCCACGTTGCAATTTTATATTCACGGATCATTTGAGTTTAGATATAACAATTGTCAGTAGATTTATCAGATTTGACATTTGCTCAGCTTGTTTAGCTAACATTTTTTTTAATTCTACGAAACTTTGTTGGATAATGATGAGTGATTCTTGTTGATAGAAGGTATCTGGATTTCTGGTGACACGACATCACTGTATGTTCTAGCATGTTGATTTCCTGCCGTTTGCGTTGGTGGTGGAGGTGAGCTTATATTTTGTTGTTGTAC
The DNA here is from genome assembly GCA_033822845.1 of Tetrapedia diversipes. Lineage (NCBI taxonomy): Eukaryota > Metazoa > Arthropoda > Insecta > Hymenoptera > Apidae > Tetrapedia > Tetrapedia diversipes. Next base: position 88,554 of record JAOPTO010000581.1, on the reverse strand, counting down.
AGGTTGCGGATTCGCTAGTGATCTTTCTCGGACAGAGGGAAATTTGCGATTTCTCATTTCTTTATAAATTTCGCAACCTTTATAGTTAGCTGGGTACTGTCCTTCGCAGAGGGTACACTTGGCAGGCGTGTCTCTATTTTTATTGCAGGTAGTGGAGTCGTGGTCTTGCCTACATTTCACACATCTATATGGTCTGTAACAATATGACTTGATGTGTCCGTATCTCTGGCAACGTTTACATTGTACAATTTCGCGTTTTTTATACGGTGGTTCGAACTGTACCTTTGCATTTTGCAGAAATTGTATATAAAAAATTTTTTTATTGCTATTGGCAGGTTCCAAATCTATATAATAGAGGGAAAGCGGTTCTATATTGTATATATTTCTTACTTTGTGGCCCTTTTCCGCAAGGATATTTTTAATCTCTTCTAAGTCTACTGAGTGATGCACATGTCTAAGTACCACTCTATATGCTTTGTCTTTTTTCATTTCGTATGTGTGGAAATCTACTTTAGCTTCTTATAGGTTCTTTGTTATATATGTATATGCTTTGCTATTAAGAGGATTCAGCTTCATTTGGTTTTGATTTATGATTTTGTATGTAAAGCCTTCAATCATTGTTTATATTATTACTTATTATTTCTAGCATGGCCCTCAAATCTTTTAAATCAGGAATATAAACTGGAGGTGGCTTCGGTTCTGTCAATTCTTGAATAATGGTATCATGTTCTGTTTCCATGCCCAAGGTATCAGAAAGTACTTGAAAGCTGTTGCTTAGGTTGATCAACTCGTTGACAGCGTTAGCTTTTTTGAGCTTAGGTATGATGAAATCGCTATCAGACCTCAAATTATTTCTTTTGCGTTTAATTGCAGTGTAGTTCTCTTGAGCGAGAAGAGTTTGTGCTACCAGATTAGATTGTGTTGGTTGTGTTGGTGTGATACCCTCTTGTATATTGTGTGGTGCCAATATAGACGCGATGTTTACATACTTAGGTTGGAAGTCAGTGAACTGAGTTACTGACAGCCTACCAAGAGTCAAAGTACCAAGGCCGCCGCTACTTTGACTCATTATATTTTTCTTCCTCAACGAGATTCACTTATTCCGGTATTAACCTTATACTATTTCACAGAACTCAAAAAAAAATAAAGAAAAAAGAAAAACATTTATATGACACTATATTGAACTATAGAACAGTTTAGGATTAGATATAGGATGTTGTTGATATAATATACACTGAGATTACAAGGATTTTCGCATTTCGAACGCAATACGATGTAAACCGTACGACTATCGCCACGAGTCTACAAAGATTAAATAGAATAGAATAGTAATAGATGTATTTAATCTTGTGAAATTCAATTTCACTGTTGACAAAAAAAAAGAAAACGGAAGGAATCTTTTGGATTGGATAACACAGATTACAGAATGATCAGCAATTTCTCTACTGATTTTAGATTGGTTTTGTTAGATACTTTAAATGACATATTTGCCTCTCAGAATCTTGCGGTGGAATGGTCTGAATTATCAAAAAACAGGAGAGGATTAGCTTAAAGCTTATTGCGTTTACCACGCGTATGTGTAAGGTGTTTGTAAAAGTAATTAATAATTGGCTACAATTGTAATGCGAACGTTCTGAGATTCGACCACTAATTCAATCAGGGTTCCATATCAGAAGGCCTTTTTTAAACAACTTAACTAACTTTGCAACGTATATAAAATCTGGAGTGTGTAGGGAAGAATATGCTATGATAAGCGTATGATAATGCCCTATGGAATATTCTATTACAGAAACTAGCGAATCCCGGTTTTCCTTATAAAGTCACCAGTTTTATAATTAAGTGGATATGTAGTAGATCTACGGATATTGTTGCTAAGAGAAAAAGAGAAAATTACAAAAGTCTACCTCAGGGATTACATATAATTTATATGTAGCTGTCTTTTGATAATTTACCAAAAGAAGTTCAGCTGTCTTAGTTCGCAAATAATGTGCCACTTTACACTAAAAGTATCTCAATAGAAACAGCTATAAGCATATTAAAAAGCAATAGTTATTGTAATTGTTACTGTAATAGAAAATTTAAGAAATCTGGGCATAAAGTTATTTGCAACTAAAAGTAAATTAATTGTGTTTAATAATAGAAATATTTTGAATCTGATACGGTCTCAATTAGTAGTAGTGAATGTGTTGAGCATAACATAAAGAGGACAAAAAGAATTAATCTAAATTATTGATTAACGTTTGAACAAGAAGGATTACGAAGGCATTATGTTATACATTATGACATCAAGGCTTTATGAATGTTTTAAAGAATTAAATACTAATAAATTTTTGAAAAGAGTGTGATGGAGTTCGGATCCAGAGACTTTGTTAACAAATAAAATATACGTACAGTTAAGACTCTATTATTGCTTCATTTATTATTTCATTTAATTTTTTTCTGAAGGTGTGTTAAAACTGAAATCCGTACTACAATTATAGCCGTCCAGAGTTCCTAGTTGACCTTACATTTCAAATAATTTAACGTGTATTTCTATATAATGTGAAATTAATAGTATGAAAATGTTTATACATGCACGCAAAGTATGTAAAACATTTAACCGTGTAAAAAATTGTCATCTAGAACCTAGAAATTCATTTTTCCATTTATATCCTATAAAAATATGCATTCCTACGAATATTTACTGTTTACATTTCAGTATCAAATATGATAAATTATTAAAACACATGAAGTTATTTCCAATCTTACACTAAATATCAGTTTCTGACACAATCTTGTAACTCCAGACTGTCTATCAGTGAATATTAAATGTCCAAGAATGTCCTTCTTTCTGAAAAACTAAGGCAAAATTGGTATTACACATACATTACATGCATAAGAGGCACATCCTTTAAAAAACATGGAAAATATCCTCGAGGAATTTAATAAAACATCATTGGTATTTCTTGATAACAAAAACTCATGTAGTATGTCTTTTTAGATGAAGAACACATTGATTGCTTCGACCATGTGAGTTTCCGCAGGTGTTATCAGGTTATTTGCAGTCTTCAGGAATTTATTTGTTCCTTTCATCGAACAAGAAGTGAGAATCAATATCGGAAGCTATAATATTGCGTTACTATTCCGAAATAAGAATTCTTGCAAAAAAGAGTATATCGAAGAGTTTCATGTTTGTCTCTCGTACTGTGAGACCGTGTCTCTTCCTTTTTTCATTAGCAATTTAAAATGAAATGAAGCATTTCCGGTATCGATGATTTCCATCATAACAGTCACAGATATTTATAAATCGCTTGGCAGAAGACATAGTATTACTTAAACAATTTATTAAACTCATACCTTCTTCCAAACAATTATGCACAGCATAATTTCCTTCCTTTTTCTTCTTCTTCTTCTTTTTCTTTTTTTTTTGTAACATCTTTGCAGTTCCAATTGAATCGCGTCAACCTTCGGATGCCGTTTTGTTTACGAAATATTTTGATAACCTATAATTTATAAAATTATTCTTAATAATTATAATGGTCAGATCTGTCTTGATCTAATGTACTGATTAGATGCGTTTCGTGTGTCGGGTGCGAGTTTCATAGTGATAGACAAATCAGTTAATGCTATTCAAACACCTAAGAGTTTTTGCGAGCCTGTGCACATATAGTGCATGAGCAAACAAGAGACACAGTCTATAATGGTCTCTGAGTACATTGTGTTACGGAAGAACCTTAAATGACAACCGAAGAAGAAAATCAAAAACCGCTCCAGTCCAACCGTCCCGTAATTCATACGCGTCAATGGTTTTAAATGATAACTTTCCGAAGAACAATCAAGCAATAATCGGAGACTCGATAGAAGGAATTTCGATCAAAGACTATGCAATTTCACAAAACCAACACTCACACTCACCCCCCTTGGTTACATAGAATAATTTTTAATTCTTAATATAATATTTATTATATAATATAATATTTGAATTTTTAATTAACGCCGGCCCGCTCAATGGCCTCGTCAAGCAATCCGCTGTTATACTCTCACTTGATACATGTATTACTGTCACGCAATAATCTCGCACAAGCTCTCTAAAAAATGAATGCTTCGATTTAATAATTTTGTTTTTGTTTTGAAGTTTCCTCCGTTTGCTAGTATTATAGTGTTCAAATTATCGCACCTCATCTCCTTATTGAGATTATCTCATATCCCTGTCTCTCTCAACAAATCATAAGTCCATACAGTCTCTTTTAAGCCTTTTGATATTGCTTCTAATTCACTTTCGGTAGTAGATAAAGCCACTGTTTTTTGTTTTTTACTCTTCCAATGCATGAGGTCTCCATTGCGATAAACAAGTAAGCCGGCGAATGATTTCGCATCACTTTTATCCCATAAAGCATCCGATTCACATATTATTCCCATCTTTGAATTTGAATTCCCATACTATATCTCATAATTTATTGTTCCCTTTAATATAACGCAAAACGCGTTTCAATGCTTTTAGATGCATTAGCTTAGGATTTTTAGAAAATTGCGATAAACAACTCAGAGCAAACGATATGTCCGGTCTCGTTGACCCGCTCAAACATATTAGTCAACTTATTAGCTCTTGATATACGCATACATAGCTCGCGGGGTTTTCATCATCCATATCCAATCTTTGATTTACATCCATCGGTGAACTCACAGCATTACTCTCACTCATAACATATTCTCTCAACAGATTTCTTATATAATTATTTTGATTTATAAACAATCTTTTATTCTCATACCGCAATTTCATGCCAAGTAGTTGTTTAGCTTCGCTACAAAATTAAAAACCTGCATATTCTTTTAGCTTATTTATATAGTTTTCCTCAAAGGCATCTGTATTACTTGTCACAATATCATCGACATACACAGTACAATACATAAAGTCACTTCCCTCTTTATAATAGAATAAACACGGATCTAGTGTGCATTGTTTTAATCCTATTTTTATAAGAGTGTCTGCCAAATATTTATTCCAGCACCTGCGGGCCTGCCTGACCCCGCAAATACTTTTATTCAGTTTACACACTTGTCCTTCCTTCCATTTATAACCATCAGGTAATTCCATACACACTTCCTCATCTAACAGTCCATGCAAGAAGGCAGTTTTCACATCATACACTTTTATTTTTCTTCCGAACTCTGCACTTATACTAAATAATAGCCTCGTCGTTTCGATTTTACTAATGGCAGAAAATATTTCTTCGTAATCAATTCCCAGTCTCTGACTACACCCTAATGCAACTAGTCTTGCCTTATGTTTCTTTTCCAGAGTCGTAGGATCTTCTTTGATGGTGAAAATCCACTTGCATCTAATAATCTTCTTGCCTTTTGGACGATCCACCACATCCTAAACTTGACATTTTAATGATTGCATTTCACTTTTCATCGCCTCTTTTCCCCGTTTCGCTCTTGCAATTGCTTCGTTTCATTCACATTGCTCGGTGTTTTTGCCTTGAAACTTTTGATTCCTTATTTTTTCTGATTTTTTCACATTTCTCTTTTCACTTCTTTTGTTTTCTTCTTGCTTTCTTAGATATTCGTTTACCAGGATGACTTCTTTCGTTAAAAGAACTTTGGTCGTCCCCTTTTTACCATGTTTGATGGTTCTTCATGTTCTCGAATTATTTCTTGATTGTCATCTACTTCTTTTGCTTCACTTTCATTGCTAAGAATATCAGTCCTTGTATCCTCATAATCACTGCCTCCTTCGTTATTTTCTACTTCTACATTTTCCTCTATTTTATTCTATATCTCTGTTTCTTCATTGTCATCATCATCGTTATCGTTTTCATCCATTCTCATACTCAAGTCAATCAAAATCACGTTACCCTCTTCTGTATTTCCATCCTCTTCATGATGCAATAACTCCGAACCATTCTTGTCCTCCAAAAATTTCACATCACGGTTACATATTATCTTATTGGTTTCAAGAATGCATATTCGATATGTGTTATTTTCATTGTATCCAATAAAATTCATTGTATCCTTTTAGCGTCTGTACCTTGAATTTCCTCTTTTGTCCACCTTTATTGAGTATGTCTCTTCTCATATATCTTATATTTGGTAGTTTCTCGTACCAAATTTCGTACGAAATATTTCGTCATACCCGGAAGATTACATCAATGGGCATGGCGACATTTTTCGTCAAGGAAATTAACCGTAATATGTTGAACGCATTACGTTTTACGTAGTCCTTATCTATCGAAACTGCCGCTGCACGGACTCGCCCGCTCATACATTGCGATAACACTTCGAGTTTGCACAATTTGGTTTCATTTTAGTCTGAATTTATTCCCCGGTTAACAGGTTAATCAATTCTCGGATTGGACTTCTTGCAGATTTTTGCTCCGATATGCGGTTCACAACTGTTTTTACATTTACCGTTCATAAGCATCACTAGATTGTCTCTTTTCATTTGTTCGATTGTCTCTTTACTCGCGTGACTTAATCTCTTATGCACTGAAGCAACTCTCTCATTCTCTACTGACGTTCTCACATAGTACGCGTCTTTCATTCTTTCTGCTGTCATCTAAACGTTATTTGTTCCATTATACACTATCGCCCCATGTTTATCAAAATTAACATTATACCCGTGATCGATTATTTTCGCGACTGGTAGTAAATTGCAATTTAATTCGGGCACACACAATACATCTTTTAATTTTTTATCGCTAGACGCTTGCTTCTTAATCATGTCGTCAACACCTCTTGAACATAATGTCTTTCCATTCTTATTTGCTAAAGTATCCCTTCCTTCATCATTAACAAAATTATTGCAAGTCTTCTCATCGTGAGTCATATGACTTGTACAACCTGAATCAAATAATCATACCCAATATTTATCGCTCTCACTCATACGCGCATCACGCTCATCTCTTTCACTGTTCTCATACACTTCGTCATCTTTTTGAATCACATTCACATTTAGCACAGCTTCCTCACTTGTTCTCAAAGATATTTCGTCTCTTCCATAACGTTGTCTCACGTGTCGTCCATGTTGCACTCTTCTTGCTTCCTCCTCGTTCTCTTTTTGTCGGTGAAGACCTTCCTCCTTGGTTTGCGGAAATTCGCTGCGATGTAGTTAGATTCCTGGAAATTATAACATTTTCTTGCTTTGGTTGTAGTCACCTACCAAATAACCTTTAATGCCACAGTTGTAACATTTCGCTTCAATTCTCGATTTTTCTCTCACTCTTCTCACTAATTCATGGTCTATGCTCATTCTCTCCTCTCTTCTCTTCATTTTTCGTAGCTCCTCCTGTTTCAATGCGTAGCGAATATCATTTATTACTATATTTTTTTGTGTTTTCAACACTCTCACATTCGGATCATATTCTGGTCGAAATCTTCGTAATATGTAGGGTAAGGTTGCTCAAGTCGTACCACCTGTGTCGGATTTGGGAAAAAGCATTATATAATTTGTACCGCCCCACCTAAAGGTGTACCGTTCGGGGGCAGGTAATTTTCGGACCGACCCCCGAACCGAGGAGTGTAAGGACAACCAGTAAAGAATAAGGGAGTCAGTCAGAGGAATTTATAGAAAGCGGACCTCGAGTTATTCTTATTTAATCCAAGTACCCTTGCTGCCCATCCCTAACACACGTAGCCTTTAGCGCATCTCCGCGACTTTTAGTTGTTTCAATTCAACAACCTGAATTTTGAATGAACTGCAGCAATAACAGCGCATACAACCACAATAAAATATACATTTGAGTCAATCAAATGTTTTACATTTCATTTTCTGCCGTAAATCTGCCTCGTTATAAATCAATCTGATGAGATAAGTTTATTTCAATTTTCATATAATTTTTTGCCTATGTTTGGTAGCTAATTTTGCACATTAATTATTGTTAAAATTGTGTTACTTCTTAGATTTAAATTCAAAAGAATTTACATAATCGTTCGGTCGAAACGAAATCATATTAATTCTATTCAATGTTAAGTTACATTACTTTTAAATATAACTTGTGTCGTATCTTAAGTCGTGCCGGTACTGTTCCTACGGAACAGCTGCGGGAAGTTTTTCATCGGCATTTATGATACGAGCGTGCCAGTAATGCTACTTTTGAGGATTAGGAAATTTGGCATGAATTTGATAATGATTTTTGCGCTCCTGCACTTGTGATTAAAAACTCTTTAGGCACTCCTCCGTTGGACATCAGTAATCAAGAAGAGCTTTCTGCAGTGGTTACACAAGAAACTAAAAAAATCCGTGAGGAAGAAACGGACACGCCTATAAACCAAATAAAACAGCAATTAAATATCTTAGCTCCTATTCCCATAATAAATCACAGCAAAGTATTCCGTGAATGGTCTACCTCGTCAGTTGAAATAACGTCAACGCAGAATAAAGAAAACATAAAAAATGCGGCAAATAAAAGAAACGTAGGAATAAAAAGGAAGAATAAAATAGAATTCGCATTAAACATTAAAAAGAAGAAAAGTGATTGATTTTGTTTTATTTGCGGAGAAGATCGGGAGGAAAACGTGATTAAATCCTTGAAATGCAAATCATGGGTTTACGATTTATGCGCTGGAGCTGACAAAAGAATAAAAAAGTTTGTATGTAATGTTTGTACTAACTGAATACCTATGTGTTATACAAACAGATAAATAAAAAGTACGTTTTAAACATTATTATTGCTTTATTGAATTCTTAGGTACGATTCAGGCTATGGGTGGTACGACTTAGGAAACCGATTACTTGTGCGTGCCAATGTAGGTTTTTAAAGGTATAGCTTATTTTAAATGAAAACATATAGATTTTCCAATTTCGTTACAATAAATGACAACAATATTAACACAAGCTTTAAATAACACATTTAATTTCTATTTATTCGATAAATCCTAAGTTTTATGCGGATTTTTTCTTAAGGTACGACTTGAGCAACCTTACCCTACATCCTCAATGCGAATTCTTCTATTAATTTTCCCAGTTGGACACACTGGTTAGGCAGAACCTCCGCTCTGTTTATGTAACCATCAACCGTTTCGTTCTTCTTCATTCAAATGTCCAAGAGTTTATTGCGTGACCTTACCTTTAGCTCTTCTGTTTTGGCGGCTATGTCTTGCTTGATCGCATTCCACATTTTATCCGCACTTTTCATGTTGTTGTATTTTAAAAATTGTGCTCTGTTCATCGTGTTGATCATGATAGTTCTCATAGCATAATTATTGTCATCCCACTCATTCCATTTCTTGAATTTATCGTCGTAGTTCTATGCCCCTTCCTCTAGTTTTCCCACTAGTTTTACTCCTATAATCTTTTTCCACATTTTTTTTTGACCGTAGAATACCTTCTACTTTTTCCTTCCATATAAGATAGTTTGTATCGTGGAGCGGCTCCACGCTCGCAATATTCCAAGAATTCGTCATTTTTCGAAAGTACTATGGAACCATGTGGCTCGTAACAACGTACCTGCTACCACAAAGATCCTCCTTCCAAGTCAACCATTTCATAACGTAATCTCTCAACCATTTCTTTATAAATTCATTTAAACTTACTAAATCCCACTGTCATTGTCGTAGTGATCACAATTTTGCAATGGAACTTAAATGGTTTTTCTGCTCTACTGCCATACCTATAAGTACTCTTGAACAAATACCAGCCAGACGTAGTCTGTTTACAAGAATCCAATCTTAAACCCCTCCAAACAATCCAAATAAAAAAGGTCACATTGTTTATTAAAAACCGAAACTCACAAACTGCTAGCGGAGGCGTAGCCATATTAATAAACAACTCACTGTTCAACGAACAACTTTAAACCAATACAAGCATGGAGACAGTTACGACAAAAACACATTTACCAGCGAATTTACATCTCTGTAACATATATATATATCGAATAGCTACCAACTAAATGAATACGAACTAAATAACCTTATTGACAGATTACCGAAACCCTTTATTGTCACCGGAGACTTAAATAGCCATAATACACTTTAGGTCTCCAAGAAAACTGATGGAATAGGGAAAACTGTTAGGGAAGTCCTACTAAACCACAGTTTAATTGTGCTGAATAACCGAAGACCGACACATTTCAACGTAGCTAACGGAATCTCCAGCATAATAGACCTAACATTATGCAGTGCTAATATTGCATACAAACGTGAATGCAATGCATCTTAGGCCTATTTGACAACGACCACCAGCCAATTTTAATAAAAATACAATCAAACAGATCAACGAACCTCGTTCTACCAACTCTCAGATGGAAATTCGAGTTCGCAAATTGGAGTGAATACCATAAGCTAATCGAGCTTAACATCCCACCCCTTGACACTGATAACAACGCTAACTCACATAACATAGAACAAATAATCAAAGAATTTATCTCTGTCATAACACATTCAGCCAATAACTCAATCCAAAAAATAAATTCTAGATCGGATAAAAAACTCTATACCGTACCGTGGTGGAATCAGAAATGCGAAGACGCAATAAAAAACTATAAACATGTTCTTAACAGGTATAAAGAATAAAAAAACAATTGAAAATTTGATACAATTCGAAAGGCTTAGAGCAAATGCAAGGAAAATTATAATAAAATCCAAGAAACAGTCTTGGATAAACTTCCTATCCACAATAAATATTTCTACCCCTACTTAAAATTTTATGAAATAAAATTAAAACTATCCAAAGCACCTCCGCAAAAAAGGAAATCACTGCCTTTGTTCGTAATTTTACTGCGAAATATTAATATATATTTAATTTCCCAGTATACGAGGAGCCTAGAAATGTAGAGTGGAATCGATAAAGGTTATAAAGATGGTTAACGCTAAGAAAATTCCTTTTGCTGGTCCGTAAAGTTACACCGTTTATTTTATACAGATACAAGAGAGAAAAATAAAAACAATATTTATTTTCTATAAGATTTCTGACGAGCCTGACCTTGGTAGTCGCCCAGAGGTCCGGCAATGGCCCTGGACGGTCCAGTACTTCACTTGGGAACAATTGTGGACTGTATTAGAATATTAATTGTTGTTTATGTTGAGTCCGCGTCGTCGGTTTATTATACGATGGCAATCCGTGTCGCGACGACTTCTTATGTCGGTAATTAATCCTGTTAAGAGATTAAGTGCGAGCATCGAAATGTCTCGACATATATAGATCCAACGCGTCTGTGTGTTCAGATCACGTTTCGGTAAACATCGAGGATTTATATGTGCCCATAATTATGAAAGTAGTCTAAGTCAGATATTTCTTGTTTCGAGATATTTAATGAATTGCATTTGCATAAAAAAAAAAATATTTTTACATTATGTGACCTTTTTATTTAGAATTTTACTAGTCTTGATTAATGGAAATTTATTATGAGTATGAAATTTTGTGCGAATTTCATACGAAAATATTGTTTCTAAAGTTTGAATTGACTTAGACCATTTTCAAAATTAACTGAATGTCCTATGAATGACTTAAAGCAATAAAGAACTATGAGTTTTATTTGAAACAATAAACTTAATGAAATAATTCATGAACATATATCAATGATTCTAAAAAAGTGATGCATTTTTATCATTTCGAGTTTTTAAGATTTTTAAAATGTTCCTGAAAAACTGGAGGAATGTATGGTAGTAAACACATAATATCTTTAAGTTTTTCTTCCGATACTGGTCTAGTGGTGGAATATAAAGGAAGTAGCTTAATATTTCCGTATATTTGGGGGTCTTCCTGTATTAGGGGAAAGATCCAAAACGTGGAATTCAGGAGCATCTAAAGTAGTTTTATAGAACATTTTATATGCTTCATTTTTCACGAATCTCATCCATTGTGTTTGCAGCCAAGAAACAGATTCGCCCACGGTATTTTTTCCTCTTCTTGTTATTGATTCTTCTAGTGATTTCGTTGAAATAAAATCCGCCTGTGATATTCGTTTTATGGAAAATGTATTTCTTCTTCTACACTTCTCTATCAGTTCATAATAATGCTCAGGGTTGTACAAGTAATTTGCTCTTTTTATTTTCATTTCTAGCAACCCAAAATCATGGTCATTTGGTAGAAAGGAATGGCGCGATACCAAAAATTTGAGGTCTATTGTTTCAATATTATTATTTGATGACTGAGCAATTTTCATCCCTGTCAATGCTACTTTAATGTTTATATATAAACAATTACATTATTATATAATTTCTTTAAATTTTTGACTTAGACCACTTTCATAATTAACACTAAATGAATTCCATATAATGTTGAAATTACAACTACCATATAATGGTTCATTTTTGACGATATCGTAAAAATTACATTGAATAAATTTAGTTTAAAATAATGTGGTGTAAAATAACTGATAAACTCATTCTTTGAAAAGTTTGACTTAGACCACGTTCATAATTATGGGCACATATGTGAATTCTACTCATCTGGAAACAGATGATTCTGTTGGAATGCACACAACGTCTACGTTACGTTCGTTCCTCTTGCGTGTGTGTTGTAAGGACACACACAAAGTGTAGTCCCATTTTGGCAGGGTACATGGACCTGCAGAAACTGCAGAGTGCGTCTAGCATAGTTCACGGATCGCGGCCAGGGCACCTCTGGTACGTCTCCACATTACAGGTGCATGTACTGCCGGGACTACACTGCGACAGACGTAGCACATTTGCATCATAGCCATTGCAGCTTGAAAGAAACGAACGCTGCTCAATCGTGCACTGATTGAGCGTATTCTACGGTTTTTTGAGATCCGTGCGCGAATGGGCGTTCCCGAATTCATATGATGTACGGAAATAGGAACCAGTATCCTCCAATAGAATACACCTGCCGTCACCGGTCAGGTTTTAAAGAAAGACGTACCATATCCTATCCACTGTGTATCCCCTTAAGCTTCTCACTATTGGAGAGCAAGCATACGCGGGATCGTAATAGATGATTATTACAGTCATCGTCGATATCCAGACTCGGAGATCGTCGGCTGTTCTTTCTTCTGTATCCAGAGAAATTTAGGTGAATGTATTTCGATGAACCATAAGAAACTTATGTATTTTCACCGTCGTCATGGAGCTGCGGGACACGAAATGCGTGAATCTAGAATTGAAGAATACAACGTCTAATTCTAGATTCTCCCGCAAGTCTGGTCGTTGCACGAAACTACGAGATATTTGTAAGAATTCTAGGTACCGTACGACACTGCACTTTCAACTTCGTAACAGTTTCCGTTTTAGTGTATCTGAAAATGAGGCGGGGCCGACCTTCAACGTAAGACTGTTCGCAACGGAGTCTCCCGTTTTCCGCGTGCATTCGGTATTTAATACCTCACGGAGAATATATTTCTCTCTCTCTCACTCGCATTTGAGAATGCCCTTTTTCGAAACGTTATTCGCAATTCGAATTTGACGAGCAACAGGCGTTGGAATTCCGTTATACATCTTTTTTGCCCTTGCGGCTCGATGTCTTCGAGCGATAATTACCAAGGCCAAAACGATGTTTACCTAATCCGCCGTTAAACGTTACCCAAATACCGTTGCGTATAATAACGAACAAGACAGAGGTCGCGAATCCAGAGGGACGACGCTACGCGCGATATCGCCTAACCCTTAGTTCGAATTGCACTTTTTTAAACAGCCTTAATAAAACCCGACAACTCCATAAGCAACAATTACAAAGATATAGCAAACTTACTAGCCTAGAAATTCGTCAAAAATTCCAACGATTCACACTATGACAAGGAATTTTTCACTTATAAAACAAACCAAACATTTCTTGAAACTGAAATGATACCCAAAATTAGAAAGCACGACCTTCTACTGATCAACGAAGAACTGACATATGAAGAACTAACAAGACTATTAACCCTTGGTCGAGAGGCGACCGTCAGTCGCCAAATGATAGTTTCACAAATTTTCAGACCTTAATTAGTTTGTTTATTAGTCAAACCCGGAGGTTGAGTAGTCATATATGTAAATTTTTGCGAAAGATTTAACTAAATGAATGAAGTTTAATATAAGCGAATATTAGTAAATATTTTGCACTGGAAAATATTTGAAGTTAATATTATTACACGACTAACAGTCACCTTTCGAGCGCAAAGGGTTAAAACATTGCAAAAATGGCAATTCCTAAAATACTACTGATAAATCTACCTCCAGAAGGTCTCAAACATCTTCTAAGAATCTATAATACAATATAGGAGAACGGTACATTTCCAAAAATGTGGAGTAAAGCTATAGCTATTTCAATCAGCAAGTTGGAAAAAGACTGTAATGGGTATTAGAAAATAACAATATAATATCTCCACTCCAAAGTGGCTTTAGGAAACATCACTCTACCATGGATCCATTAATCAATATAGAGTCCCAAATATTTTATGACTTGATCAATAAACACCACATTGTACTTTTATCCATGGATATCGAAAAAGGTTACGATATGATTTGCAGAGAAAGAACCCTAAGTATCCTAAAGAAATTAGGCGTCCATGGAAACACCTTATCATTTATCAAAAATTGTTTAGAAACCAGATACATTAAAGTAAGAGTCAACAACTGTTTATCTATATCCATAATTGTACAAAATGGAGTTCCTCAAGTTTCGGTGATAAGTGTAACATTATTCTTAATATCTATAAATGCCCTTCTTTTCTTAATAGACACACCAGTCAAGGCTTATCTATTCGCAGATGATTTAACCATCTCATACAGGGGAAAGTATGCAGAAACTACACAATACATACTCCAAAATATACTAAAAAAGCTACAGAGTTGGGCAACTAAAAATGGTTTTCGTTTCTTTGAAACAAAGAAAACAATACATAGTCTTCTCCAAACAACACACACCGCCTAATATAAAGCTAATATTGGAAAACACGGAACTAGAACAAGGTACTACAAGCAAGAGCTTAGGAATGACATTCGACAACAAACTGACTTGGTATACCCATATCTCTAACTTAAAATACGAATGTAATAATCGTTTGAACATCTTAAGAATACTATCATCCAAAACTTGGAGGTCGGATGTGAAAGTTTTAATAAACACGTATAAGGATATCGTCGGAACTGTGGGATTCTATCGTGTATGGTACAGCAAATATATTCATCCTCAGAAAGCTAGATCTTTTACATAACTCCGCCTTAGGAATAGCAATTGGAGCTTTTAAAACCAATCCCACATTAAGTATATTAAAAGAGGCAAACGAACCACTCTTTTAAATTCAGAAGAAAACTTCTTAATAGTAAGTAAGCGATCAAAATTTCCACCACTCCAACCAAACTATCCTGTACTAAAACCTTCTCAGATCGTCTTATCACAAAATATGACCAACATAAGCGGATACTTAATCCTTCCATTACAGAACGCATCAGGTAGAACAAGAGCTAACCGCTTCGCTCCCGCGGACGTGTTTTGTCGCAACGCTGATACCATTTGTAATAGGTCAGTGACGAGTCATCTCGCGAAGCAATGCCGCCTGTGCAATGTTACTGACGTGTTATGTCGCGATGCGATACCATTCATGCATTGCCACGGACGACATATCTCGCGTGCTTCAGTATTACATTAAGAGCTTTAATTCAACAAATATTTTAATTCTGGAAACGGTATAACATAAGGAAAATATTGCTTTCAGAATAATCGGCGCCGTGGTTTACTCTCGTGAAAAGCTAAATAGAAACTGACTAGCTCAATAGAGAAGAAAGATAATGGACAATAATTGGAGCAAAAACAAAAGTCGCGTATTCACTCGTCCGTGGCAACGCATGAACGGTATCGCGTCGCGGCATAACACATCTGTGGCATCGACTAGCGACATTGCTTCGCGGGATGACTCGTCTGAGACCTGATGCAAACAGTATCGGTGGCACGACATAACACGTCCGCGGGAGCGAAGCGGTTAAATACTAAATTCACAACCACCATTCCGCGAAGACGGTCTACGATACCACCATGGATTATGCACCCCATAGAAATAGACACATATAGCAAGACGAATACCAACCCAGAGGTTTTTCGCGACTTAGCTGCAGAAGTTCTCGGCCACCGGAGAAATTATACCCATATTTTTACTGATGAATCCAAGATTGAAACGAGGACCGGATACGCGGTCGTCATATCTGACTCCACCATCTCAATCAAACAACAGCTAACGCATCAACTTTTACAACAGAAGCAACGGCCATTAACCACGCCTTCAAAATTGCATATGAAAACTTATATACACATATGCACCATTCTACTATGAGACTCTAAAAGTGCTATATCAACCTTAAGAGATATCCCAGCGAAGAACGGAATTCTTCTCCAAATTCAGCAAGTCCATCAAAAAATTCTCGAAAAAGGAAACAAAATAAAACTTATATGGATCCCGGGACATGTAGGTATTTCAGGAAATGAAAGAGCCGACCAAGCTGTAAAAGAATCTGTAAATTCATTAACGGACCATCATACCAACTACACTAAAGATGATCTAATTAACATAATGGAAGACAAATTAATGCTTCAGTAGAAATTAAAGTGGAGAACAACAGCTCCCCTTCACAAGAAAGAGCTAGACGCTTCCTTCTTTTTCCGAAAATACAGTACAACATCCCAAACTAGGAAAGAACAGGTTGCCACTACCCGTATAAGAATACGCCACTCCAAAATCTCCCACTCCTACCTGTTATCAAAGGAACCTGCACCCATATGCGATGACTGCAACACGCCAATTATGATTGATCACTTAATTTTGAACCGCACAAAGTACAACGTTCATTGTCGTAAACACAACCTAAAACCTTTGCTTAAAAACAACCTCGACCCCAACAAGATGCACAATCTACTTGAATACATCAAGGATACAAAACTAATAGACAAAATATAAAGAAACAAGAGAACAACATCGCCAATAACCATAGCAGTTGATGTAACGTTAAACTCAAAAAACAGAAAAAAAAAATCTTCTTTATAAAACAATAGAATTTCTTAGTTAATACCTGAATATTTATTAATATTATTTAAGACATGTATAAGCAAAGATGCTTCATTATCAATTTTTAACAAAAAATTTAACTAAAGAATAATTCATCGTGTAACTGTTGTTTAAATACGGCATAAGTAAATTGCTTGGCACCACATTCTTATTATTTCAATAAATTATATCACATTAATTATATTATATTTATATATTATATTAATAAATTAAACTGTAGGTTTTGGAAGACAATTACAATTTAAATCAACTACACCTTCATTCTAATTGTTACCTCCTGTGTTATTACTCTTGCTACCCATTCCCTCACAAATGGCGATACTAATAATTTGTTATAATTTCATTTAATATGTTCCATCGCTGATAATAATAAATGATTAGTTGCAGGTTTCGTGATTTACGTCAAAATCAATAAACGAATCACGCACCAGCAAATTGACTGAGATATGAAAATATGGATGTATAGTGAATATAGGATCATTACCATAGAACGTTTCGCATGACATTGTGAATTCAACCAAGGCGTTACTAGTCTGACGATTACTCACCATGCTAGCTAAAACTACATGATGTCGGTGGTGGTCACGGCAACACTAGTGGCGACACATCCGGTAAAGACAATATGTTGGCTAGCACTATACTATTGTATACACTTGTGTTTCTTATTTGCATAAACTAAAAGTGATACTTACTTCCTTTTATAAGAATTGTGTACAAACAAGTTGCTTAAAGGGCAACGTATTGTAATTTTAAGGTTTAATTATTACTTTAATGTTGCAATATTATAGAAAGTTATTTTTGAATCACTGATTAAAATAAACTGCAACATACACTTTTGGAGAGAACAATTTGTTTATAGGAATATTCATGTATTTGAAGCATACTGTTAATAAGCGAAGAAAACATTGATGTCTATGAAATTTCAATCCAATGTAGTAAGTAATAAAAATATTCAACTAAAATTTGTTTTACTAAAATTAAAATACAGTGACCGTTAGTGAAATTATGACAGGTAAAATCGAGGAGCCGAGTATTATAATGTACATTTAGTCATACAGAATACGACGGTTTTTAAACGTAACCATTTTTTCGATTTATTTGGAAATTTTAATTGAAAACATTTTTTTTTTAATTAACAAAGCTGTCCATTTGTGACGTATAACTATTATTGCATCTTTTTTTTCTTGTCCATTGGTATACTTTGATGAAAAAATTATGTGTTATTAATTTTCAATATTATAGAAAAGTGTGGTTTTACAATTAAAAATTTATTATTACGCTTCGTATAATAAAAATGGTGCATAACTTTATAAATGCTGAAAACATAACTATTGAATTTAAATTAATAATATGATAAAGTATATTATTGTATTTTATTTATTAGGAACAAAATTATCAATGGAGTTGAACAAAATCCTATATATATCAAAAATGATACACGTGTCAAAAAATATATTAAATACAAAATATTTTACGAGTCTTTAGTTGCTTTTACTTTGCTTAATTCTTTATTTACTTTAATTACTTTAATTACTTGTATTCTTTTAAATACATTGCTAATATAATCATACACTAAATGACGACTATGGTTCTTATACTGTACCGAGGTGTGTGTATACATGTATCTATATAAATGGAAATAATTAATAACGATATGACATCTAAATTTTAATATACCCTTATCGTGCATACGTAGAATTTTTTTTAACTCCATGGGATTGAGTAAAATAATATTTGTTCCTTTATAAAGAATCGCTTTCTTCTTTATTGTAAATAATCTATGACTAAAATGAAAAATCAAGAAAGTCAGCAAATCACATATGTATTTTATATGTACGCTATATATTTCCCATAGTATAATACTGTGTTCAGTTGCAATTATTATAAAGTTATGTCTGAAGCACGAGAAACGGAGGTTTTTATGAGAAACGTTTCCCTTTCATTAAAGAAGGATTATTGTATACAACAGAGATCGATTCTTAGCATCAAGGAAATGAAGGCATACGTTTACTTTACCCTCATTGGGAGAGTGCAAGAAATTTATAGTTCATGTCTGTTGTTTGCAGACTCTGGATACGAATAAGATTCAGTGGGGTGTGACACTTTTCAAAGAATACCTAGTAGAATCCCACAAACTGTTGATCTGTGCAATTTCACAGTGTTATTACTAGATCTCCATTATCCAACTCATCCAGGTTCCCATCGAAATACACTGCGGATTCCTCTATACTGCCGTTCAAGATTTCATTCTCACCCCACGGGATTCTGGTACAGAAAAAATCTCGGTTCATATATGAGAAGAATGAGAAAGAGAAAAGAAGTCCAGTTCTCTTCTTTCTCCTTTCATTTCGTATTCTTCATTCCCTTTTTCTCAACCTATATCATCCTGTCTTCTTCGTCGTCTATACATTTATACGTCCAACTCTCTTTTCATCTTACCGGCTGCTGCTGTCCCCTGGTCTATTTTCTTTTTCCGATTGTCGAGACGACGGCGAAAGACACGATAAAGAAGTCGAGACTTGCACGAAAGAAAATGACGCCGGTCGGTATAATGGAGAGTTCCCGACGCCCTCGAGGGTGTGTACGCGGCTTACACAGAGGGTTTACTAAGGTGGATTATCTTCAGCTGGATGAATGATAGGGGTGGTCAAAGCATCTTACGTTTCTTTGACAAAAGGAAAGGCGTAAGAGCAAACACGAACTTTCATGAATATTATGATTTATTTTAGAATATTTGTAAGCGTAATGGATTATGAGGTGCATCATCGTTTTACTGCTCTTTGATTAAATATTTCACTTAATTTACTTAAAAATTATATTATCATACTTGTATAACGAGCTATAATTACTATTTAGAATAAAATTAATACGTTTACTGGGATGTAAAGCGCATGTTTCGTGTAACCATATCGCATAACAGAATTCTTTAGGAATAAATATTTAAGATCATTTATTTGTTTAACATTTGTTAGAGTTGTTCAATTCATACAATTCGTTCACTTCTTAAATCACTTTTAAATTTACGTATTTACTAATATTTTCTTATGTAGAAAAAATGACTTTATATTAGTATTGTAATTATATTATTATTCTCATGTTCAAAAGCTTAATAGAATTGCAGCAACTGTTATTACTTACCTATTTTGATTTTGTCTTTGTTGTGTGAAATACGTATGTTACCCTCAGTACTTTCACTTCCACTATTTCTAAATTTCGATTAACATATCGAGTATAAAACTAACCTTGTTATGTAATTTTCTGTCATTATATATATGCTCACTATTTTTGCACCTTTTGTTACGTATTTGTATTTTCCCCATCAGTCGTTATATATCTTTCTCATTTATTTATTTCTTACTCCTCTCGTTCCTTTTTAAGGATTCATACTTTTTTTCTAACTGTGGAGCAGTTCCTAACATCAGGGTATTCAAGTGTATAAATATGCACAATTATAACAGTGTTTTCATCTCCAATTTTTGAATTATAAATATTAGGTCTACCGGAAAGTTCTGTCCGCTTATGAAAGGAAGAAAATGATGCAGTTTTTGATACATTTAACAATATTTACTGTACGATATAATTTCTATCGTTGCTTACGACTTTTTGCCAGCATGACGGCAATTTGTAAATTCCATTTTTGAAGAACGCCTTGCCTTTCAAGGTAAAGAACTCAAGAAGCGTTGTTTTGATATTCTTTTCATTTTTTAACTTTTTCCGCGCCAAAAAATTTTACAAAGGGAGGAACAAGTGAAAATCGGAGTGCAAGGTCTAGGAAGTATGGAGAATGCGAAAGAATTTCCCAGCCTAGCTCTGCGATTTTCTAGCGAGTCGCCAGAGCTACGTGTAGTCTGGCATTACCGTGATGCAGTATGATTTGCTTCCTGTTGAACATCGCTGGCCTCTTTTCTTGGAGTGCTTTCATTAACTCGTGATTTGTTGAACTGTGTTAAGTTTCTTCGAGTTCTCCGATGTTGTCAAACAAGGATTTTAGCGTGTCATGGTCTTCACAGTATTATCATGAACTAGAGATGGCCGCCCAGAACGTGCCTCATTAAGGTTGAAATAATCTGCTTCAAATTTTTCTAACCATCTCCTACACGTTCTATCTGAAACAGCATCTCCACCAAAATCTTTTAACAAGTTTCAACACACTTCGGTAACATTTCTACTCTGTTAGAATTCATACAACATACAGGGCCGCAAATAAACTTTATCAGCACCCATGTTTTCATCATCGCGTCTAGCTTAATAATGACATGAGATATCCTTACTGTAGTTAATTTCAAAAAGTACATGTGAATAAATGCAATTATAAAAAGACATAGCCATATATGACTCAGAAGAGCATGCCCATACATACTCATACTTGAAACGAAACTATCGGACAGAACTTTCCGGTAGACCTAATAAAATTCAGCTATTGAAAACATATTGTGACGAACACTGTCGTTCAAAAGTATGTAGACACTTGTTTAACCCGTACTGCTATTCAAAAAATATTATGAAATCTTTGATATACTCGATTAATTTTCATGTATATTAGTTTGTGACACATCGAGGAACATCATAACTTATAATTCATTAAATTTATATCAATAATAATAAAAAATAGGTATACCTTCTTCCCATAAATATATCCGCCGTCTGCTCATACAATTGCGCTTACGAGTCCTGGCATCCTAGCGGTTAATTTTTCCATTACATCACTACCAATTAGGTTCCATTTCTCTTATATTGGACACCGCTTTCGGGCTTGTCTGCCTAAGTGATTCCATAGTTTTTCTACGAGATTCAAGTCTCGAAATTGGGGTGGCCATTCCATTATGTAATTGTAAATAATTTTGACATATTTTTAGGACATGATTCGGGTCGTTATCGTGCACAAATGTAAAATTATTGCCAATTATTCTGATCCCGGAAGGGATTGGGTTCTCGTATAAGATGTTCAAATAAGCTTTTTCTTTTAAGGTACCGCTTATTTTCAATAAATCTCCCGTCGTATCGTTGCCCAAAACAACCCCAAAGAGTAAGTGAACGCCATCCATGTTTAACAGTGGCTACTACACAATTATCATTTAATTTTTCGTTAACTTAGCGAGGAACTAAAACTCGGCGTTTGGATCTAAACACTTCGAATCTAGATACATCTGTTCATAATACGTTTTCCCAGTCATTTTCCGTGCAACAAATTCTTGTTGCACCGCAGCTTTTAATACTGTAATCCACACAAATATCCTTCTTTAAACAGTGTAAAAATATCAGAACACATTTTTACAATTCAACTCTTGTCTTTTCGTACCCATCGTGCACGCAGTCATTCAAATCGAGCTGACTTTGAAAGAAGAATCAAACGGACCCTATACTGTTATCTAAAGCATTTTTACGATGGATCATGTTTTAAAAGGTTTACATCAGATTTAAAAAGATCGGGGAAAGATCTAGAGTAAATCAATCATTGCAGAATGAAAGAAGAAAGCCATATAAATCAGCTACACGCAGCAGAGCATAATGCAATGTTAAACACTTCCTGCAAACATTTATTTATTTAAAGAATTAAAATTCTTAAATTGTTCCATTTGATTTATCAAGTTATATTACGTACCTTGCTTTTACATATACAACATTAACTGAGAATAAATTTCTCGATTTACAAGGAATCCGAAGAAATAGAGTGGATCGATAAAGGGAAGTGAGAAAGTTAACGCTGAGATTGATGATTTTTGGTGTTCCTTTTCGCCATTTATCTAGTCAAAAAAGAACAAAAAACACAATAGCAAAAGAGCCTGGCCTGGTTTATTTGGGTTGCTCCGAGGTCCGGCTATGGTCCTTGAGTTGATCCCGTATTTCACTTGTGAACAATTGTGTACTGTAATTAGTATATTTATTATTATTTGAAATTAGTCCGCGACGTCGGCTTAATACACGGTTGTAATTCGTGTCGCGACGACTTCTCATATCGGTAACCAACCCTGTTAACAGATTAAGTGCGAGCATCGAAATGTCTCGACACACATAGATCCAAGGCATCTCGTGTGTTCAAACCACGTTTCGATAATCACCGAGGATCTATTCTCTCATGCGTGATTCGACTCGTCTGGAAACAGACGATTTTGTCGGGATGCACACAACATCAATTTACGTTCGTTCCTCTTGCGTGTATGTTGTAAGTCCTCCAATATAATACATCTACCATTGCCGGTTAGGTTTTAAAGAATGACGCACCCTATCCTGTCCACCGTGTATCTCAATAAGCTTTTCACAATTGGAGAGCAAGGATACACAGGATCGTAATAGGTGATTGTTACCGTCACCGCGATCTTCGAACTCTGTATCCAGAGGAGTTTAGATAATCATGCTTCGGTAAACCATAAAAAACTTATGTGTGTTCACGGACGTCACGGAGCTGCGAGATGTGAAACGCGTAGAATTAAAGAGCACAACGTCCAATTCTAGATTCTCGCGCACGTATGGTCGTTCGAGACTATGAAATATTCGAAAAACCCAACGTACTGTACGAAACCGTAAATGCCAACTCCTTAACACGTTCCGTGCCTGACCGTTTTTTGATGATTTTCCATTCAGGCTGCGTGGGACGTATATGGCCCACATTTTTACGATTGAATAATATTTTTGACCTACATACGCCTTACAATTTTTCAATAGTACTATGTGGACGTTAGAGAAATAAATTTTATTTTCGGATGCTCCATATAAATAGATCACTTTATTTTTCCGATGTTTCTACTCGGACGCATAAGCCAGGAATATCCTGTCCGATTCGCGTTTTCTAGGCATAACGCCTCGTTGTGCTCAAGGGTTGGGGGAAATACGAGAGGGAGTAAAAGGCTGTTCCGAGCTGCATCGGGCCTCGAACTATATCCGATTCATTTATTACCTCCGGGGCCCGAGCGCTCGGATACAGGAACCATTTTTCTCGACTCCGTATCTCCTCTATGTGGTGTATGCCACAGTACAAAACCATGATTAAAATTTTAAAAAAATTTTTCATTTTACAATGAGAATACCTACCCAATGGATTGAACGGAAAGTTCTGCGTCGGGCGTATGCGCCCCACACGGCACGGAACGTGTTAACATTTTCTGTTTTATTCACTCAAAGTGACGCGTTGCCGACATCTTCTCTTCGACTATTTGAAACGGAATCCCCTTTTTACGCGTGCATGTTAATATTTAATACCTCACTCGCATGAGGCAGTGATGATGCCCGTTCTCGTTACGTTACTCGCAATTCGAATTCGTTGAGCAACAGGCGTTGAAATTCCGTTAAACATCTTTTTTGGCCTGGTGGCTCGAAATCCACGAGCGTTGGTTGTCAAGGCCAAAACGATGTTTACCTAATCCGCCTTTAAACGTTATCCGATTCCCGTTGCATGTAATACCGTACAAGTCAGAGGTCGCGAATCCAGGGGCGACGTTACGCGCGACGTCGCCCGATTCTTATTTCGGATTGCACCTTTTTAAACCAACATGTATTCACATTAAAATGTAGCAATAAACATCACTTAATGATAATAATATGCATTATATATCGTAGGTTCTAGAAAATTAATAAGTGTCCACGTAGCAGCAGGGTACTCATTATGCGCTGCTCCAAAATAATCTTACAGAGGAAATATATATAGGCATAATTCATTATAATATCAACGAATTGGGTCATATACTGACAGAGTTTAATAGATAGTGTTGGATGGTGGATGTGAAGTGCTCTAAGAGTCGTGCTCGTCTTGTAAGACTTCTTATCAACGTCGCACAGTACTTCATTCGCACTGATCGACACTCTACATAACGCATTGCCATTCGATTTGGATGTTATCGTTTCGGGCAGTAATGAAGATTCGTGTGCTCTATTTATATAATTATGTTAAAGGAAGTGAGCCTATAAATGCAATAACTAATCAGACCCGCATTTCCTCTACTAGCGATCTAACTCTGTATTGCAGAAGGAGGAATGCAATGTGAGGACTTTAATTACAATTATGTTACGTATAGTTATGCAATTATAAAAATTGATGTTTTGAAGACATCAATATTGCATGTAAGCGATGAAGTCAAAGATAATAATTCAAAGAAACAAATCAGTATTGTAATATCAGATAAGTAAAATGAAATGTGCTAGTACTTCGTTGAACTTGTCTTTTTTACGGTTTAAGAATACGATAACGAAACTATACAGTATGTTTAAAAAATACAATATGATTCCTTTTCTCTTATGAAGAATGATATCCTTCGAATCTTTTTACTAAAAACAGCTCAACTGTTGCGTTGACTGATTCGTGGGCCACCCTGTGTATACATACCTAGTTCAAGATTGTTTCTGAATGTTAAATTCACAAAAACAATGCTAATATTATGTATGCTCAATAATGTTTGTTTTATTAATTTTTATTATGTACGATGTTCCATGAATTTTGCTAAATCGTGTTAAATCAATAAAAGGTCACCGGAATTTGATTAACGCAATCCGGTTTTATAAAATCTAGTATTTTTCCGTTATACGGAATAAAAGCGGGAAGCTTTCCTTGGCATATTTATGACATGAGTGTACCGTGATACTATGCAATACTAGGTAATACTATTTTTGAGGATCAAGAAATTTTAACCTTTTTTTCTAACTCTTTTAATCTCTGTAGACGGACAATAGTCTTAATTTCGCGTCAACCGTATTTGCTCAATAGTTCCTTCAAGCGCTTGTCATTAATAAGGGACTACCGAAAAGACCCAGCGCCTAGCCCGTATCCACGTTCGAGAGGTACACAGGCCCGGAGAAAATTTCCCTTCCATTGCCTAAAATCGGGAAAGCTTCCCATTCAGAGTAACTCACCCCACCCTCGTTCTAGAAATGTATGCTAAGAGCTCAAGAACGGGGGTTGGCGGCATTCAGGGTATATACACGCTGACTCGAGTCTTAAATTTTTGGTTGTAACCAATCGGTGTATCGTCTTGAGGTATGGAGGAGTAAACATTCGAACTCCTCTGTATAAAACCGAGTTATTTCGGCGCCGGGCTTCGTCGACTCTAGTACAATACTTTGGAAATCAGGTAGGCAATCAATTATCAACGGCGATCGAGATATAAAAATAGATTTATTGTGGGCTAGAAAAGTGGGATGCAGAGTCGTGATACGCACAATATGAAGTGCGTGTACGTAGGTATCTCGTGAGGTATGGTGTGACTGCATGTGGGGTCGGTGATGCATGGCGGTAGTTTACAAATAGCTGAATTGACATGATCATATTTTCCTTTTCTAACAACAATCATTCGGTACTTGAGTCACATTTTCATCATTCGGTTTACCTTCAGTTCGTTCACGACTCTAGTACAATTATTCGGAATTTTTGAATCAGACGTTCACTTCACAAACAGTACATCATCCGGTGAATTCGGACCAGTACATTTCAGTGAATTCCGTTATTTTAAAGCCGCACATCGTTCGGTACGGCTCAATCAGTACATAGAAATAGGTACTTATAACATACATTCGACGCTCATCGTTCGGTGCGTTCCGTTATATCAAACAAACAGTACATCATTCCGTAGTAATTTTGGCGCTGCGCACCACATAACTCACTATACGGGCAAACCAATCGCCCAATATTAATTTAGTAGGCGATCGTCACAATCCGACGAACGTATCAACGTTCGTAAACGTATCATCAACACAACAACAATTTTTGGTCCTTCGAGCCGGATTATACAAACAAGTATACTACCTAGATAATTGAGAATGTAATTTTCTACTTGTTTCTCCTTTCTCCTCTACTTATTCAAATTGCGATGAATATATATGTTACAGTCGCGTTAAAAAAAAGAGAAAGGGAGGCCTTTTCCTATTCGCGGTTCTGAGTTCATCACAGTCTTCTTTCCAGAAGGTTACATAGCTTTTCCCACTCCGTGGCCAGATCCTTCAGGACAAAGGTCCTTTCTTTTTGGCGACGTAACGTCGGATTACTCGCTATGTTTAGGCTTTCCCACGACTAATATAAACAATACATCCTTCAACGCCCGATGGCTACGTGTTTTCGGGACATTGGCCGTCAAGTGACGCGTTGAGGTTGCATTCATACTTTGTAACATGCTTTCTCGCCAGGCACACCAAATACCCAGTCATAAATCGTTCAGTAGCCTATATTACGGTTTAGGCGCTTTCAGCGACCACCTAAAATACGCTGTCGCTAACATATAATCATCGTTACTGTTTGATACTTGGGAAGTTTTTATTTTGTATTACGCATCGTTCAAGTAACAGACAATTTTTTCTAGGTCCCATGAAGTAAGCGTTATTACTCTCCTATCGCTATAGTTTTGACTTTGCCTATGCGTGGCTACGCAAGAAAACAACCGCGTGTAGTCGACTACCTAAATTTAGGGATTTCTGGATCGATTTTTAACTGTTAACACGTTCCGTGCCACATGTACCACCGGTGGTACACGCAGTCATATTTATTTAATGCGCTGAAAGCATATATCTTATTACAAATATAATTCTGTAAACTATATTTCTACCTAAAAAATGAGGCATTATACAAGATACAGTATAGAGCAAAACACATAAGTGTAAGAAATCGCAAAACTAGAGCTCTATCAGGACTACCTGTTGCAATGGTTGAAGCACGAGTGTCGGGGCCATCGACGACGGTCACCCTCTCCGAGGGCAACATAGCCCTCCCCATTCCGTGACCAGGCCCCTTCCGCTCAAAGGCCCTATCTTTTCGGTGACGCAATGTCGCGTCGCCTGCCTTTCCTAACTTTCCCACGCATTCTATAACAATCCATCCCTCGGCGCCCGACGGCTAAGTGTCCTTCCAAACACAAACCGTCCCGTGGCGTCTTTGGGTTTCATTCGTACATTTTACTACATTTCTAACCAGACACACACCAGACATCCAGTCATAAATATCGCAATAGCTGATGCCATGGTCCTAACATTTTCGGAGACCACCCGCCGCCTGTCGTCCTGTACTTCGGTGTCCCATTGTCGCCCGTGCCCGGTGCAGGTAGCCTTACATAAGTTTATTTAATTGTTGTATATACAATAATTAATAATTACGTTTAACGGTGCATTTAGTCAAAATATCAAATGGCCTGGAGATCATGCCGGGCAAAAACGGCTTGGCACGAAACGTGTTAATAATTAATCAATGCAGCCTTAAACGCGATATTGTCATTCTTGATTTTCATCTTATTTTGATCCAAAGAATCGTCTCTTTTATTTAGTCCTACCTATAGATTTACACTGTGTATATTAAGCGAAGTATACAATATTTCAATTTTTATACATTTTTTCCATGTGTCTTGTGTCTGTAGCTAGATAAGTTTTAATAACATCTTGTTTATTAATGTACAAATATTTTGAATTTCTGTTAATAGTTTAGTTAGTTAGTTTATATAATTATCAGGTATTACATATTATAACTGTTGTAACTGTATAAATAAAGTGCTCAGACTCTACGGTATGAATTAACTTCAAAAAACTGAAAAGCACAGTTTTATGAATTAGTTATAAATAGTATTATTGTGCATTTAATAAATTAAGTTTGATCGAAAAATTGTCACTATTACGTCTGAAACAGCAGAACACAATTATATTAAAAATTACGTGATATCATTGAAATTTAAAAACCTTATGTCAAATGCAGTTTGTACCACCCATTGTACAAAAACAACCGAATGTAATAATTTAAGAGGGAAGATCGAATAATAACTTGAAAAGAAAATGTTGTCTTCTATAGTCAAGGGCCACTCAAATGTACGCATACTACTTTATATTTTATAAAAAAAAAATTATGAAAAAAATTCTATATGCGATAAATAATTTAAGATGAATACTGAGAAACTGAGAGTAATGTTATTACTGCCTCTGTAAATTGATTGCGTGTTAGCAAAGAAAACAACTCAGAATTACGTAATACTTGCACTATGCGATTGAATATTTTTAAACTGGAATAATAGCTCATCCGTAATCTTTGGGCCCTGTAATGTTTTCTATTTCGTGACCGCGTTTCTTTTTCTTCTATGTTCTTTCAGACAGAAAATTGTTTCAACCTTGAAGTGTCTAAGAACATCTGATGCCTTCATAAATAGGGGTGCGGGATTTTCAATCAACCACCGGAAATAACGTCTAGGTCGGAGATGAGACCTTTCATGAATCAAGCTGGATCGTTTCTCTTACTAGGTGTGTTTATTCGCATTTCTACCCGTTGTTCCAGATCCGTCGCATTTTTGTTCTTCTAGTCTATGAAGGTTAACTTTCATAACGTTAAACGCAGCTAATCAGCAGGTTTCGTAGTTACTGCCTCCTTTTCTCTTTTCCATCTTCCATTTCGAATCCTTCCTTGATCCTCAATAGTCTCGAAATCCTTGAAACTTTTCTCCAACGTTTCAACAATTGAAATAAACAATGCTTTGTCATCGTATCTGTCATTTCATCATTAATTGTTCCCTAAGGAATATTTTGCAGTCTCTAAAAATTCTTTTGAGAAAAAATGTTCAATCTATACTGTATTACAGCTTCGTTTTTTAGTGCTCATCATTAGCCTTATTAAACATATTTCCTGCTAGATTACTTCTGTACAACCATCTATTCAGATCCATTTTCTAGATGTGAAAAATTGTTTATTTTAAATACAACTAACTATTCCATAAATTTATGTACAGTGGCTAACGAAAGTATTCAAACGGAAGTATAATTTTGACTTCTGTGTTCTATACTCGGAATAAACGCAAATCATATAGAAATATGTTTTGCCATATATTAATTACGCTGTATATAGACTCCAAAATATAACAAATTTTTGCTTTAGTACAAACCGTTGTTTCAATATTTTTTTAAATATCCAAAGGAGCGAATTTTGAGGTAACAAAAGTATTCGAACATCTTGTAAAACTTAGTTAAAAGATTAAAATATTATATCTTTTAATAAATTTAATAGGTAGTTAAATAGTGTGTTTGTTCAATAACATATTTCAAGCAATTTGACATTTCAAATATTATTGTTTGTTTATGATCTACGCTTTCCTTTATTCTAAATATAATCCGTTATATTTGAAAATGGTTTATACAGAATACCCGGAGAAGTAGTATATTAAAATTGTTTTGATGTTAGCTAACTTGATGTTGTGGCTGTTTCAGAAGAGAAGGAGTGAGAAGGAAAATGAATGGGAAAGCGCGGTGTTTCGTCCGGGGCCTGGCTAGTGGACTCGTCAGTAAGGCTTACCTAGCAGGCCTCTGCTTTAGACACAGGGAACCTTGGCCGAGCTCGAGCACTTGCGAGAAAGGTGGTCGGTTTGTGAAGACACTTATCTACCCAAAAACATCTGGCTGTGAAGAGGCCCCATCCTTCTGTTTATCAGGGCCAGATTATGTTAACATTCTGCGGTCCAGATGACTTCTACTACTAAGGAACATCCGACAAACCAAATAACTCTTACTATCTAGAAACATCTGGCTGTAAAGAGGTTCTTGTTTATCAGGGCCAGATTGTATTATTAATATTCTGCGGTCCAGATGACTTTTCATCATCCAGGAACATCCTGCGGACCACATGACTTTTTATTACCCCCGCTACTCGAATATTGTATTATATAAAAGAGCGTCACAATAAAGAACGGTTCAGTTATCGTTTTGACCACAAAGTGAGGCGTTACCATTTTCAAACCCTATCCTCTGAGCTATTCTTACGAGAGTTTCCACGATAGGGTCGAAATATCATCTGAGTTTCTAATCCGAGGGAAATTCCCGTGACAATTTTGGCGATCCTCCCAGGAACCAATAAGTGCTACTCCTCGAGGGAAACAATCTCCGATTTCTACGGACAACCGGATCATTGGGACTACGTGAGCCACACCTACGAGGGAACGCAAGGAAAAGAACCAGGTAATCATGCCAAAAAATCAAGAAATTAATATTGCTGAATTGTTGGAAAAAATCAACATGACTCAGTCTACCATATTAAATCAAATCGGCACGTTACAAGATAACTCCGTGAAACTAAATGAAAGAGTCGACCGTATGGCTGACAATCATCGTAAATTCCGCGAAGAAATTAACGCTACCATCGCAAAAATAGATAAACGTATCACCGAGCAACAGAAAGAATTACAAAACCTCGCATCACTACTGAATATTACCACTCGAACGAGTGTAGTGCATACTGAATCCGTGATGACGGACGACGACTCCGACGTTACTGAAATGACCAGACACCAAACAGAAATCAACCAGCCGCAACCACCTTCTGCCTACCAGATACCATCTGCTCCGATCATGGGAAACACAGCTGGAATTCAACTGACTGATCCAAGTAAGGCTCTACGCAGTGTCGAAATTCTAAATGGTGTTAACGATACTGGAGTAGAAGAATTTATTAAAAGCGTCAGATTTGCAAAGAGCAGAACGAACGATACGACAATGTTGCTACGCATGATCATTACTGAAAAAATAGTTGATCAGGCGAAGCAAGCCATTCGATTTTGCCAAATATCAAACTATGAGGAACTATACAATGCGTTACGTACTCAACTGTCAACACCATCAACGGTTAGTGGGAGTCGCTCCCGCATGCAAAGTATACACCAAGGCCCCATGGAAACTGTTCAGAGTTACACCACAAGATTCAAACGAGCTTTATCCGAACTAGAATATGCAGTGCAAGCCAAACACCCCAATCGTATCGCAAGAAACTTAGCTTTGGAAGAAGAAATTGAAGAAGCCATCCGCTTTTACATTCTCAATATGAAAAGAGAACTGGCACAGCTCATATTACCGATGAAACCGAAGACACTGGCAGCGGCGCAACAAGAGGCATTAAACTTAGAAATTTGGTTAAAGGAAACCGAAAGAAGACAACCCTTCCGGAAAATACAGTCTAATCCCATTCCTAATCCTCTACCTCCTAGACCATCAATAAATCCTAACCTTAGACCAAACCCTCTTAGTGCAAAATTACCCCAACCTAAGAAGTGTGAACATTGTCAAAAAATAGGACACGAAAAAAATCAGTGTTACTTGTTGAAGCGACAAAATTTTCCCTATCAACAAACAGGAAAACTACCACCACCAAGGATACATTATACGGAGATAGTAACGGAAGAAGACAGCTACCCACAAGAATCCACTACAGCCCAGGAGAACTACAACATATCGTTACAAGATTTCCAAAGACAAAAGGACCAGGAAAATATCTCGTCGACACAGGAGCCGGAACAAGCATCATTAAACGAGGACTGGTTTCAGAATTATTAAAAGTCCAAACTCCTAAAGAAATTCAAATCGGTTCACAAATTTTTAAGAGTCAGGATTTACTAACATTTACACATAACAACGGTACAATCAGACATAACTTTGTAATAGTTGAAGATAACTTTCCTTTAATAGAAGACGGCATTATAGGATTACCATTCTTACAGCAATACAATTACACTCTAACTAACAATACATTAAAATTAAACGATCTTGAAATCAAATTACAGACAACCTCTACCCGAAGTAAGATTCAACCAGGGGAAGCAAAAGAGCAAATCATTTCAATCAACAATGAACCCACTCGGCTTTGTTTTATTAATAACGGTGAGCAAGAAATAGAAATTGATAATAATATTGAATTACAATCCGATGATCAAATTAGAATTAATGAAGTATTTCAAAAATTACGATTGAATCATATAGAGCCACAAATTAGAGAGTCGATTGGAAAAATAATTAGTAGTTATCACATAATTTTCTCCTTAGATCAAGATCCCTTACCTTGTACATCCCTGACAGAACATAGCATCTTTGTAAAAACAGACAAACCAATTAACGTAAAATCTTACAAACCTCCAGAATGCCATAAAATCGAAATAAAGAAACAAATTGGAGAAATGTTAGAAAAGGGAATCATTGAGAACTCCGACTCTCCATACAACGCACCTGTATGGGTGGTGCCGAAGAAACTCGATGGTTCAGGAAAACAGAAATGGAGAATTGTAATTGATTTTCGAAAATTAAACGAAATCACTGACCAAGACGCATATCCACTCCCTAACTCAGACGAAATACTAACTCATTTAGGCAACGCGAAATTCTTCAGTGCCCTAGACTTATCCTCAGGCTTTCACCAAATACCAATGAATCCCCTACATAAAAAATACACAGCATTTAGTACACCTGACGGACACTTTCAGTACAGACGCATGCCATTTGGATTAAAGAACGCGCCCGCGACATTTCAAAGAATGATGGATACAGCTTTAAGAGGACTGATCGACAGACATTGTTTCGTTTATTTAGACGACATCATAATATTCGGAAGTACAATCGAAGAACACAATAGGAACCTAGCTATAATATTTCAAAGATTAGAAGATACAGGATTAAAGATACAAGCAGACAAGTGCGAATTTTTAAAACCCGAACTCGAATATTTGGGACATATGGTAACATCAGAAGGCATCAAACCAAACCCTAAGAAATTAAAAGCTATTAGAGAATTTCCTATTCCTACTACTGTAACAAAAATCAAAAGCTTTCTAGGCCTAGCCGGGTATTGCCGTAAATTTATAAGAAATTTCGCTAAAATTGCTAAACCACTAACGATTCTAACCCAGAAGAACGAACCCTACAGATGGACTAATGATCAACAAAACGCTTTTGATACTCTAAAAAATAAGCTTTGCGAACAACCCATACTTTGCTACCCTGACTTCAACAAGACATTTACACTGACTACAGACGCTAGTAACGAAGGTTTAGGCGGCGTACTTTCACAAGACGGACATCCTTGTAATTATATATCGAGAACACTGAATGCAGCAGAGAAAAATTACACCACGACTGAAAAGGAGTTATTAGCTATTGTTTGGGCAATCAAAAGACTAAGACAGTATTTATTAGGACGTAAATTCATAATTCAGACAGATCATCAAGCTTTGAAATGGTTACATAACGTTAGGGATCCCTCTTCTCGACTAATGAGGTGGAGACTCAGGTTGGAAGAGTACGACTACGACATTGAATATAAAAAAGGTAAAGATAATACTGTAGCAGACGCCTTATCTAGAATGTACCCATTAAAAATAATAGAGAATAAACCAGTTAAATTAAAAATCAAAACTGTAGTTAAACCAGAAAACTTAGAAGACGCACTACCGGACGACGAACTCTTAGACGTACTCTCGGTTACCAATTCAGAAATGACTGACACAATGATAGACAATGAACAGGAACTGCACGAACAATACACAGACTGGAAATCCAATCCAACATCCTTTCCCTTAAAATTGGAAGCTAACAAACCACATTGGGAACAATTATCCTATAACACACTAGGCAAATACGATGAGAAGATTTGGCTATTAAGATTGCATGATTTAATGGCGCTCCAACAAAATAATAACAGTATAAAATTTGGAGTTAGGC
Source organism: Tetrapedia diversipes (assembly GCA_033822845.1). Taxonomy (NCBI): domain Eukaryota; kingdom Metazoa; phylum Arthropoda; class Insecta; order Hymenoptera; family Apidae; genus Tetrapedia; species Tetrapedia diversipes. The sequence continues at coordinate 54,226 of JAOPTO010000581.1, read as the reverse complement.
ACACCCTTCCTAATTTAGAATTAGTAAATATTCAGCTCATGCTTAGATTTCTTATGAAAGATTATCCCGACAAAACTCTTAAATTTGCTAACTACCCAGTAAAAGAATTAACCCCTGAAGAAATACAAACTATCCTAAAAGAAAATCATGACTTACAACAGCATCAAGGCGAGAATAAAACCATTGACCGAATAAAATCTAGATTCTATTGGAAAAATATGGACAATGACATTGCTAATTACATAAAAAAATGCGACATATGCCAAAAATACAAATTGACTAGAGTCAGACCGTTAGAAGAAGCTAAAATTCCAGATACACCCGAAAATCCAAATGATAAGATTAGCATGGATATTTTTGGACCACTGACTTTGACTAAACAAAAAAATTCCTTTATCCTATCGATACAAGATTGCCTTACTAAATATCTCCTTCTTATCCCATTACCAGACCAAAAAGCTAGCACTATAATAGAAGCCCTGATGAAACACTACATTTATATTTTCTCCTCTCCAAAACACATATTGACCGATCAAGGACAAAATTTTGTTTGCAAACTTATGCAAGAATTTGAAGAACTATTCCAAATTAAACATATAAAGACGACTAGCTTCCACCCGCAATCAAATGGAGCTCTTGAAAGAACTCACGCGATCAAAGATATGATCAAAGATATGATCAAAACTAACATAAAACAAAATGAAACCGAATGGGATAATCATTTGAACTACATTTCAATGGCATATAACACCTCAGTTCATTCGGGAACAGGGTACACGCCATTCGAACTTACTTTTGGTAGAGAGGCTAATTTACCTTCGTCTGTTTCTACTACTACTAGTTTATCAAAAAACGAATTAATTAAACTTTGGAAGCTACGACATCAAGAGTACTTAAATAATGCAAAGAGAATAATAAATAAAAATAAAGCGAAGTATAAAAAGGAACAAGACAAAAGAATAAAGATTAAAAGTTTATATAAAGTAGGTGACCTAGTTTTATTGCATAATGAAAGTAAGCAGCACAAATTATCAGATGAATGGTTAGGACCATATATGATTGAAAATGTTAATACACCTAATTATACGATTAGTATAGATCACAAACTAGTCAACATACACGGTAACAGACTAAAACCATATTATTCCAGGTGATAAGAATAGGAGTTGGAAGAAATATTAACTTGCGACCTATTAATTATACCCAGATTATAACGGAAGACCTAGGCACAACATATACGTATACCAACGAAATTAGAATTAATCTAGTATTTAAAATTAACGAATTAACCTTAGACATGGAAAACATACATTTATTTAATACTAATCTACACGATTTCTGCACACATAACATTGAAACTTGTAAAAACACAGAGTATCACAGTTTAGAAATAAGAACTAACAATATCGCTAAGAAAATTAACAAGCTACATACCTTGCTTCACAAGAGGTTAACGAAACGAGGTTTGATAAACGCTATAGGGAGTATTTCAAAAACCCTGTTTGGAACTCTAGATGAAAGTGACCTAACCTTAATTAACGAAAATATTGATAAACTTTATAGCAGAACTAACACTATCACACATATTATTCAGAATCAGACGGCAATAATTAAAGGCTTTATACAAAACAATTATGAAAAAAACATAATAAAAAAATTGCAAACTCAAGAAGAAAAGATAACTCAAATACAGTCTAAAGAACAGATATTGAACAATTTAATAATTGCCGACACCCTAATCAACGATTTAGTAAACAAGGCGAACGATTTTTATCTTATGCTAATCTTAGGAAAACAAGGAATCATAGACACAACTATGATACCGATAGATACCTTTGTTAAAGCATTCGACGAATTAACGAAATTAGAAGATCAACTCATACAGCCGAAAACTGAAAATTTTCAAACACTAATAGATACTAGTACACTTAACTTAGTTACACAGGAGGACACTATCATTTACCAAATTAAAATTCCACTGTTAAACTCACACAAATGGCAACTAGTCAGGCAATACGCCATACCTCGAAAGTATAACAACGTCTTTGCAGCTCCTATAATAGATCATGAATATTCAATTGTACAAGCGGGCTCGTACATACTTACTGACACAAACACCATACAAAGAAATTGTAGAAAGACACCGATAGGCAGACTTTGTAAAATCTCGCAGCCTATAAATCACGGAAAATATCACAACACTTGCGACAATAGATGTAATACAGCTTTGTTTAAAATAGATCTTTTAGTATTTATACCGATGGAAAGAAACAATCAATATATTGTAATACCTCAGAAACCAATTCAAATTCAAGCTTTATGTGAAAAACCAGAAACTATAGAAATATCACAACCAATTATAATAGCGACTAACAAACCTTGCATATTGATGTACGAAAACCATGTGATGAAAATTGGAGGAACCATACAAAACTATACTATAACAATTCAAAATTACAGCATGCCTTTAGAGATCAAATACATGGAAGACGACTTACTGAAAAACATTATTCCAACTATACCGAAGGTTTCACCAAATTTCAATAACTACATGAATACTTTAGAACAATTAGACTCACAATTGTCAGATCTTAAGGACGAAAGACGCATACTATCCACTAAAGAAACTATATACAACATTTTACAATACGCGGGATATATAGCATTAGGACTTATAACTTTGTATACCTTCAAAAAACTAGGAGTATTTTCATGTTTATCGAAATTTATACCAAAAAATATTTGTATTAAGCTACTTTGTAACGAAAATACCAATGTAAACGAACCACGAATAACCTACATAGCCAGACAATCAACCCCAGAAAGAAGAGTTTCATTCGACTCAGTCATACAAGAGGTACACACCGATGACTCTGACGAATACCTGCCGATAGAAGTAAATACAGAAATCATACGCTTCCCAGGAGTGAAGACCAAGCTAGGAAGAGGAGTGTGAAGACACTTATCTACCCAAAAACATCTGGCTGTGAAGAGGCCCCATCCTCCTGTTTATCAGGGCCAGATTATGTTAACATTCTGCGGTCCAGATGACTTCTACTACTAAGGAACATCCGACAAACCAAATAACTCTTACTATCTAGAAACATTTGGCTGTAAAGAGGTCCTTGTTTATCAGGGCCAGATTGTATTATTAATATTCTGCGGTCCAGATGACTTTTCATTATCCAGGAACATCCTGCGGACCACATGACTTTTTATTACCCCCACTACTCGAATATTGTATTATATAAAAGAGCGTCACAATAAAGAACAGTTCAGTTATCGTTTTGACCACAAAGTGAGGCGTTACCATTTTCAAACCCTATCCTCTGAGCTATTCTTAAGAGAGTTTCCACGATAGGGTCGAAATATCATCTGAGTTTCTAATCCGAGGGAAATACCCGTGACAGGTTGATCCCTTCTAGTGGCGAGGGTAGCAAAGTTGCCACAATGTTAAGAATATCTAATAAAAAGTATAACTATTAATAAAAAAAAGATTAAACGTGACTGTGATAGAAATTTTCAAGGTCAATTCAAGATCAAATGTTAATCATCACAATATGTTCTCTTTGATAATATTTGTTTAAAATATTTTTCCGTATCATACATAATTTTCGAGACGTTTATATGTTTCCAGATAAAGCCAACACAAGTTTCTATGAAAATAGTTCACACCTATACGTTTTCTTACTTGCTTTTGGTTACATGTTGAACAAAAAATTAAAGTTAAAGTTATAGTGACTTATATTGTTTGATAATTTCTAATTTTTTTAATAATTTACTATTTATTAAATATCGATACCTTTAATTATTTGTAAAAACGTATGACTATACGATTACGACATTCTTTCAAAGTTGTAGATACTGTTTGGGTATAAAAAATGTTATTTATTTAATACGTAAAGTTTATCCTCCACAAATGTTATTGCACCTATTTATTAACACCTTATACTTATATGCCAGTAATTACGGAAATTTTTTTTTGAGATATATATATCTGCATATTTAAACTTTAAATAAATTTTTTTTGTCGGTTGTAAAGTTTAATGAGTATTTCATATAAAAATGTATGTTTTAAGGCTGCAAATGATGGATTATATTCAAAAAAGCAGTTTCTTCTAAAATAACTGAAGTCAATAAATAATGAGGATTCCTATTAAAAATACGAGTAGAAAGTAACGTGTTCAATGGTATTTCAGACAAAGGCAAACCGAGCGGGTATCAAACATGGCGGCCGCCAGGTGCCCCAAGATCTAAGAAAACCCCGAGTTCCCAAGCTCGAAAAGGGTACTCATTGAGAATAATAAAATTGAAAATGAAAATGCATCATTACGATTTATTTATTTTCCCCATTCCTTTTTATATTAAAATTTGACACGAATATTGACCTATGTATTCACAAAATCACTTAATATATAACCTTTTCCTTCGCTTGCTAATATTATGTAATGTATTATTTCAATCGATACCTACTACCCGATACTTCGCCAGCATAATTAATCTAATTTATAAAAAGCATGGGTAAGTTGACTTGGCTTTAAAAGTGTCTCACACTTCTTTATTATACATAAAGAAAGAGAAGTATTAAGTAAAATGAATATTGAAAAAGTAATTGAAGAATTTTCCAGAAACAAATTAAGGAAAAAGTTTATTTAATACTTATTCATCCATATGTTCGATATTTTATTATACAGACCAATCTCTTTTTTTCCTTCTTTTTTTGTTTGACTACGTATAGTCACATCAATCATATATCTTAATAGTAATTACCTCAAATTTTTTTACAACTGAACATGTTTTTAATCAAACCAATATTTTTGTTGAAATTTTTGTTAACCGAAATTAAATTAAAACATATTCTCATAATTTGGTAATTACTATTAAGACGGTGTTAATATTTATTAGAATTTATTAGAATGTTAGAAAAAATTTAACATTACGCACAGAGAGTTATTGAACTAGTGTACTATGTGATCGGTGTGATGACTGCTCACGCGTAGCTACGGCACTGCTGCAGCAGCGGTTCGGCAGACAAGCGAGCGATGGGTCGCATGGCGGCAAAATGTCGTGTCTGCGTTGCCGACGAATCTTTCCTCGAATTGTTCGACTTCGAAGTCGCTTTACCATTTCTGTTGAACGGTTTCTACTTCATAAAAGTCCATAGAATCCGATGCTATGTAGTATTTTCATGCTAGACATCGAACTATTCGTAAATATGAGGAAATATCGGGGAAAATATCAGAAAAATACGAATTTCGGCGCTTTTTTAAACTTTGACTGTTATTTTTAGCCAAGTTAGACCTGTCTAACATTTTTAGTTTCGACGCAATACCTCATTTTTGCTCAAGATCTACTTTTTTTTACAAAAATTCATGTTTTTTGAAAACTGAGGGTGATAGAGCAATTCTACTTCCGGATTCTTGTTTGGGTAGCTTAGCCCTATAACTATCACGTAGTGGTTATAAGAAAACAAAAATCGTGTTGATCAGTGTTATTGTTGCGTTTAATAACAGTCAAATCAGAGGTTGCGAATCCAGGGGCGTCGCTATGCGCGATATCGCCCGAACCTTCTTTCGAATTGCACCTTTTTATACACCAGCAGTCTTCCCCAACGTCTTTTGTTTTCTTTATAAATAAATATATTTTATCTGTATGTATTTTCTGTATAGTGTATATCGTATTATATTTTATGTTATTATTATAATACAAAAAAAAGGTAAAATTTATTTAAAATTTATATTTTTAGGCGTCCTTTTTTACCTTTTGCAGGAAGAATGAGAGCTTCAAGCACTTTACTGTCAGAGGCCTCCAACTTGCTTTATCCGTCTCTGACTTCACACTTATAGTTATTAATTAATTTCAATTAATATGCACTGATAATTGCAGTGACTACTCTGCAATAAATGTTTTCACTTTATTGTAATTCAAAACAAAGTTCGAAAGATTAGTTATGATTAATATCAAATTTATTGTAATGTAAAATTACAATAACAGTATGCTTGTCTTTAAATAGGCAGTTACTTCAGAAACGTATTTAAAATATACCTATATTACTTATGTGTTTGTTACCGTACAGTTTAGAAGTAATTCTATTGTAGTGGAACATTAATCAAAATTTATTACTGTTCGAGAAATACGATGACGATAGTGGAAACGAAATAGAACACGCGAAACTCTCCTTAATAGCTAGAATATCCTTCTAGTTCCTCTTGTAACAGTAATGTTCAGTAACCGTGAGATATGAGAATTGCTTCTCAAAACGTAACGAACGCAATATTCAATTTTATTACAATTCCTTAATTTTCTACAATAATTACTGTTAGAAATTGAATACAGAAATACTACGAAGCAACAAGTAATCATAAACCAGATTTCTCTTATCGTACTTTCCCAAGGGCTTCTTCCAAGAACACAAGCCACATCGGGCATTTTAGAAAGTTCGAAAACGTTAAGAAACAGAACAAAGGGGCTGAAGGACCCGGACGGGGTTATGGGAATTTCGACCACTGCGCTTTACCAGTCTCATGACAAATCTCACAAGATACGATCACAGTTGCCCTTCCTCGTGTTACATAATATAATAAATCAAAGTATTTAAAATAAAAGTGTATTTTATTTAGCAATATAAAACCCCATTTTCAATAATTAAGCATATTTATTATATTTTATTTTAAATACTAGTATTGATTATACAATAAAATGAGAATTCGTTATTATAATAGCTTGAGTCTTTTTACTTTTAGTAAACGATTCAATACATACACAAAATCGCAACAAAAGATTTATGTGACCGCTTACTAACTGGAGCTGTACAACAACCCGAAAATATTGCCTATGCAAAAATTTCCATCGTTTCTTTATGAAGAACGAATATTTACTTGTTATTGTATATACAATTGTTTAATATTTTCACTTGCTTTCGGCTACTTATTACCATCTTTTGAATGATCATTTTGTGAAAATTCAAGTAATGAAGCAGATGTGAAATACTTCATAGCGGTGTCAATCTACATAAGCGATAAAAACTTTTGCACATACCTAAAATAGAGTTGCGTCAGAATAAGAATTTCTTCTTAAATCCGGACGGATTTTTTACATTTGTGGGATTGCCCAGGAAGTTGAAGCTCTCAAAAGTATTTAAGTTTGTATTATTAAAGCTTATTGATGTCAGTATTTGGAAATATGACAAATGTATTTACTCTTTTTCTTACATTTGAAAGAAGTCTTTTCATGAATTGTAAATAAATATCAATACGATTTAATTAAATGTGATAATATCTGTGTATCAGTAACGTGTATACTATTTTGATTCATTGAAAATAACGGCAATGTTAAAAATCATAGATTTTTAGGCTATAGAAAGACGAAAAATTTCTCTATAGTACAATTCTCACAGTATTTGAAACAGTTTTCATGGAGATAATTAAAAGTTAAAAAATGGGGTTACATTCTCCAGTTGGATGAAAAACTATTCCATTGGTGAAATAATCACCCAGAGAATTATGCTAAATGTTATTTATTCAAATCATAATACATTGGTGTTTAATAAAAATTAATTAAAGAAGAAAATTGGTAAAACATTGGAATTATCGAAATCAGAAATTCTTTTAACACAGTGCATCGAAATAAAGCAATCAAAAACTAATATATGAGTAATAATAGTATTTGAATTACATACAATTAAGAAAATATCATGAAAATTGCAGACAACATATAGAATGTAATAGTAATACTTTTGAATATTTACTCAAGTTCGAAATTCTAAAATATTTTTGCGAAGTAAATCTTATCATCTCGATGATAATGTATCTTATAAGGGAAGGACCCCAACTGTACCACACGGATTTTAACGATCTTTCATAAGATGATAGAGTACACAGTGGTGACGCTGTGCATGATGAGTTGACTATCAGAATGATAGTTATCGTAGACGTAAAAAAAATACAAATCGAAAGTTATTCCGAATCAGGATTACAGAACAAAAGCTTGTTTATTGCAGAATATTTTTTAATTTGTATGTTATCTATGTGTCTAGCTATACAGTTTCATCACAGTGAAATAGTAGTGGGACAGAAAAGAGAAAAAAGACAACGAAAAAAAAATAAAAAAAACTTTAGTGAACTGGAATTCAATCGCGGAACTATTCGCTTATAAGTCGCACAACACTTCACTTTGCCATCGTGGCTTTACAATGAAGGATCTACAATCATAATACCTCACGGGGTATGTACCTTTAACCAATTATATCTTTAAAACTATCAAGTAACTACGGCTAATATTTAGCAAACATACTTAACAATATGTACTCTATCATCCTATGAAAGATCGTTGAAATCGGTGTGGTACAGTTGGGGTCCTTCCCTTGTTAGAGTACTGTGTTTCCATCTATCTCACCTTATACATATCTGTTGTATTGAGAACGATACGAAGATTTGACTTTACGCAAAAAAAAATTACGGAATTTAACTAAAAAAAAGTGCAAGATACTTTCGCAAATGCATTTATGAGAAAAATTTCCAACGTATTCATGGAACTTGTTTAACAATGCAAAATTTCCTACTGCAATTTTGTTGAAGCGAAAGAAACATTAAATGAAATTCACGTATTGGATGCAGCTTATTTTTCAAATTGTAGCGATTCATATTTTGATAAGATAACGCATGAAAACGCTTGCTGAGAGAAGGAAGTAACCCTGCTACATATTAACCTTATTGATCTTGTTTCAAACTTTCTAAAGTGTGGTTTTTAAACGTTTAGATAACTGGTAAGAGTCTGAAAAAACTGCTGTCTATGTTTTTTAACATTTATCCGTTAGCATTTATATAACGTTATCGAATATCACATTGGTAAGTAACTTATCAACATATTAAACATTCTAGCATTTAATAAATAGTTACAACGTCTTATAACTTGTTAGATAACTATATATGTCTGTGTTAATTACATCTTAATATTCTGTTAGATATGTTTCACATCGTAAGATGTGAAATTTCCTCCGACAGAGCAAAGTGTCAGATACCTTTATACTACCAGGGCAAAACATTGGCTATTCTTTTCAATTCTATAATTCTATAAATGAACTTTAGGGCAACGATGAAGTCTTTGAGTTGTCTATCATCTTTAGGATACGTTTAGAAAACGTTCATCTGGCGCCAGACCCTTACCAAATTAAGAGAGAGCCAGGTCTAAACATTCCTTACTCTGGAAAGGGCACTAAAAGTGAAAGGAGTGCATAGGCACCCGAATCATCAATTTTCACATAAAACTGGCAAAATGAATAAACAAAAACGTGAATCGAATTATAGAAGGTATTAGAGATCGAACAGTGAGATTAAACAATTGTTAGAACATACCATAGATGTATTAGTTGTGTAATATAACAAAAAAATAGATATTCAACTTTATTATTTAACAAAATGTTATATGAACGGGAAAAGAATAGGATCTATTTTAATTGGTTATAAGTATTTCCTTTCATCAGGTGAATGACTGCGCAGCATTTTTAAGATGTACGAGCAGAACAGAATAGCGTATCGACCAAGAAAAACAATGATGTTCAATATATTTATGTACCAACCTGTATATGAAACAATACATTATGAAATTACTTAAAGACGTTTTTAACTATTACGAACAAAGCAAAAATGTTTTGGTTTTGCAGGGTTATGCCATTGGTAAACAAAGCTTTGAATATTAAAGAGGGAAAGCAATTCTTCACAAATATATATAAATAAAATTCTTTACATGCTTTATTTTACTGTTTTCTTTTTATTTCTATGTGATGTATTCTTTACTTTTACTATTCCTTTTCAATATTGTTAATAACTAATAAAATTTTGGGAATAAACCTCTCATTCAATTGTTTGCAAATCATAGTTATATATTTACTGATGTACCGATTGCTCTTTTAAGTAATTCGTTGAATCTGTGCAATAGATGTCAGATAACAATGATCATGGTATAGTAAAATTTTAGCAAAACCTTTCTTGTTCAGTTAACTCGAAAATTTGTTGCTTGAATAGTTGTTAGAAATGAATAAAAGATAAGAACAGTGCCAATGCATGTGAAGCAGTAAAATGTAAGATAAAGGATATGCAAGGCTTAAAGCAAAATACAAGAAAATGTTGAAAATGTCATAACAGGAAATAGCATAGACATTAAGTAGGAGAGAAACACAGGTGCCATCCTTTCTCGTTGATGCGAAGCTAGCAGTTGTATTATTCCAAAAGTTTCGAAGTTGCAGCACCAGCGTTCACGTTTCATCTTTTCCCTCTCTTTGGGTGTTCTTCGACGGTACACATCTTTCGACCTCTTCCTCTCGTCGTCCCTCATTCTTGACACTATACAAACAGCCCGGAGAAAGAAACCAAATCTCGGCTCTCCTGGTTGTGTAAATAGCATGAAATGGTTGACCGTCTATGCACAAAGAAACCACCTACCAGGATCTTATTTATCTATACGCTATCAGACGCGACCACTATTCCTAGTACTAGGATGGAGAAGCAGAAGAGAGCTATAAACGAACGACTGTGGTTGTCTACTTACACAGAGTCGTAGATATATGTGAAAAGAGACGAAGCTGAGCGGATCAAACGATACTAAGGAAAATAGAAGGGATGAAGGAATTAGAAAAAGAAGTAAAAACAGAGGTCAATCGAAAAGCTTTGAAGATAGGGTGGTACAGCTTTAATTAATTCTTTGGTACATTATTTTCGGTCAAATCAGGTGTATACGAGATCAGATGTTAACGATTCACTGCATCTGATAAGATAGCTATGTTTTTATGAATAACAGTTCGCAGAGATCGAAATAATCAATCAATACCTTTTGTAAAGCAGCCAGCGTGTATGAATGCAGTTTTTACAGCAAATCATATTAAAGTAATTTTTTTTGGATTAACCTTTATAAATTCTTGTAATTTAAATATTATTATCAGCATTCTTTTAAATTTAAGTGGTAACAAGGTAATATTTTAAATTATAATATTTATTCATGTTTGATTCAATGGTACAGATTTTATCTATTAATAGGTAACCTACTTACATTATGTACCATTTCGTATTAAATTACACCAATCGATATTCCTATAAACTCTGCAATACAATTTAATTGATCTTTCAAACTCAGAATGTTTTAAAGAATAATATTGTTTAATATATATTGCTGCATGTATTGTTTCCTACTTTAATATTATATTCGTAAAATGTATTTTTTCGTATTTTTAGAAGTAAATTATTCAGATATCTGTTAAAAAGTAGCCAATTCTATACTATTAGCATCTATAGTGAGATATTTTTATGTAGCCCTGCTGTACAAACGTTCTCGATTAAAAATTTATATTTAACTTACGTAAGAAATAAAACTCCAGGTCGTTTTTTAATACTTATGTTATAATTCAGCGGAGAACAGCTACTTTGATGTTAGTATAGATACTACATTTCGACCCATTTAAGATCATCTAAAAGGCATAATACTTTTAAATGAATTAATTCATTTTATTGTTAGTTACAATATTACGTCAACGAAAATATACCGTTCCATTTAAAAAATGATCAATAACCTTAAAATTTCAGCTTAAATAACCATGAGAAAAAATTTTTCTCCTACTATTATATTCATCCCATATAGCTGTACAAATTTTCCCTTACACATATTTTATATCATCAGAAACAACAGGAATATTACGTGTGTTCAAGATAGAAAAAACGCTGTTCATAGCATAAATGTACATTGAAAATTGTTGTGATTGTGACTATTTAAATTTATTGAACAAGTATTGTAATTCTATGTAAGCACTGTTCATGTTTTCTATTGAAATCAGGAAATTAAAATGATCATATTGAAGATCCACTGCATGTTCTATGTTTATAATACATCTACATGTCTATGAAGACTTTTTAATAAAATTATCTAGTGAAGTTACATAGAATATTAAAAAATCGTTGCATTACGTTACTAATAACTTGAGAAGAGAGAAGGAAGAAGAAAAATGCATTAAATACGACCACTGATCAATTCACTTCGAAAGAGAAATAGGTCGACTTTGATTAACCCTTTGATATATCGATTTTAGCTTTGCAGAGTTTCTGTAAAGATAGTTATCTATCTTCTAATGGATCAGCTACTAATGACTCAACTCTGAAGACGGGTTTACGTTGATAAAGACGAATTTTCTGTTTCCATTGACTTAAATGCCTTCAACTTGAAAAGTAATATCATTAGGATAAATGAAGAGTGTTCAGAGGAAAGTGTGTTAATTTAAATAAAATTACCAATATTTGTACTATAATTTATTTTGCAGATAGAAGGGTAATTAAAACAATCTAATTACGTTTGAACTATATTTTGGAAGTCTGTATTAGAAAAGATACCAAAATAAGATCTTTGTAATAAATGAAACATATCATATTATTTAATATTATCCTAATTATGTTTGTATTGCTTACTTTCTACTGATTGTATACATGTATTTACAAAGATTAAATACATCTAATTTTATAATCCTTTTTCACCAAAGTAAAGTGTTCTGTCCTACGGAACAATAGCGGGAAGTTTTCCAATGGCATTTATGACATAAGCGTGCCAGTACAAGTATTTTTTAGGATTAAGAAATGTTAGCCTTTTTGCCTTTTTTCTCGAAACGCGTGCTAAGGGCACAAGAACGGGGGGTGGTGGCACTCAGGGTATACGCTGATTGGAGTCTTGATTTTTTGACTCTAACCAATTGACGTATCGTCTTGAGGTATGGAAGAGTGACCAGTCAAACTCCTCTATATAAAAGAGAGTCATTTCGGCGTCGCGAACAATATATAACATACATCTTCTTCACGTAAATCGATAAGTCGCAATCTACACGTCAACAATCGGACGTCTTATAGCACATCATTCGGTGCATCTTATTCATTCGCAAACGTACAACATCGGTACGGTAAAATTCCGCGATGAACGTAACACCACTAAAATTGAATTAGTCGCCTAAGATTAATTTGGCGGGCGACAAGGCGCAATCAACCATTCTGTTGCGCACAACGTTTTTGAAATAAATGGGAGCATGAAGAAGGAAGTAAACAAATAAAAATATAAAAAAAGAAATAGAAGGAAAGGAAATGTTTACCTCTATCAAGATTCAAACTCGATCTTGATATACAAATCCGCGTAGGGTAAGGTTGCTTAAAAGTCCGTATAAAACTTAGGATTTATCGAATAAGTAGAAACTAAATGTGTTATTTAAAGCTTGTGTTCATATTGTTGTCATTTATTGTAACGAAATTGGAAAATCTATATGTTTTCATTTAAAATAAGCTATATCTTTAAAAACCTACATTGGCACGCACAAGTAATCGGTTTCCTAAGTCGTACCACCCATAGCCTAAGTCGTACCTAAGAATTCAATAAAGCAATAATAATGTTTAAAACGTACTTTTTATTTATCTGTTTGTATAACACATAGGTATTCAGTTAGTACAAACATTACATACAAACTTTTTTATTCTTTTGTCAGCTCCAGCGCATAAATCGTAAACCCATGATTTGCATTTCAAGGATTTAATCACGTTTTCCTCCCGATCTTCTCCGCAAATAAAACAAAATCAATCACTTTTCTTCTTTTTAATGTTTAATGCGAATTCTATTTTATTCTTCCTTTTTATTCCTACGTTTCTTTTATTTGCCGCATTTTTTATGTTTTCTTTATTCTGCGTTGACGTTATTTCAACTGATGAGGTAGAGCATCCACGAAATACTTTGCTGTGATTTATTATGGGAATAGGAGCTAAGATATTTAGGGATGTTATATTGTCTATGAGCTTCATTAAATCCAATAACTCCTTCCGATAATTTGGTTAATGCCTCTTTCATATCTTCTTGTTTCCATTTATTATAAATTCGCTTTAACTGCCTTGACATAATTATGGTCTAAAAATAGAAATGAAAGCAACGTTAATTGAGAGAGAGTAAAAGCACGAAGTAATTTCTTAAGTTATATCAGTACGATTTAGGAACCTCATATCGGTACTACTTAAGACACGACACAAGTTACATTTAAAAGTAATGTAACTTAACATTGAATAAAATTAATACGATTTCGTTTCGACCAAACGATTATGTAAATTTATCTGAATTTATATCTAAGAAGTAACACAATTTTAACAATAATTAATTTGCAAAATTAACTACCAAACCTATGCAGAAAATTATAGGAAAATTGAAATAAACTTACCTGATCAGCGGATTTATAACGAAGCAGATTCACGGCAGAAAATGAAATGTAAAACATTTGATTGACTCAAATGTATATTTGATTGTGGTTGTATGCGCTGTTATTACTGTAGTTCATTCAAAATTCAAGTGGTACAGCTTAAGCACTGGTACGACTTGAGCAACCTTACCCTACTTGTGGCAGTTCGTTGCCACCATAAATCGTGCGTTAGGTATATTTCTATTTGGCGAAAGTTTTATCCAGGCCTGGGTAATGTTCGTTGACATGTGGCAACCAGACCTGGGTGAACTTCAAACATGTCGTAACAAAATACTGTTCTCGGGAATTCTTTTCTTATTTTCCTTTTTGTTCTGTACGCTTTTTCTACCAGCAACTGATGGTCTCCTTGTATGAGTTTCCGCTATAATTTTGTCAGAGTCCGGTCATCCCTTTGTCTGTATTTTGTGACCGGAAAGACATAAACCCTTCGGTGCATACTTACACTTTCTCTCTCAATTTTCCTACTACGACGTTTCTCTAGTTGCACCTCTTTCTAATCTATCTCTATCTTACTTCTTTTCCACCCTTCTTACGGATTTGCTCTCTGGCACCCGGGAACAGTTCCGCAAAATTCTAGTGAACGGCACGCCGTTACGCTGTATGCGACTCAACATACTGTTTGCAGTCGTCAACGTCGTTATTACAATGTTTTTACGAAACTCCACATAAGAGGAATCTGAAAATTAGATGTTAAATATCTTTATAAATAATAAGCATAGACAGAAAAGCTTGGAAATATGTCTTCTTATTTTTGTTTTAGAATCATCAGTAAATTAGATAAAATCGGCGAACCCACAGGTGCGAGGTTTTGTCAGCCTCGGGTATACGAACTCATAGGTGAACCTCTATTATAAGCGTAATCTGAATTGTACGAACAGGCATATTCTTCAATTGTTTAGGATCCTTTATACGTGCAATTTATGTTGAATACATACAGAAGAACAGGAAGTAAGCGAAGAAAATAGGAACAGATGGACAGAATGGCTGATGAACCATTATTAAAGCTAATAATCTTAACTGTCTCTTCCCCCGACATGTTCGAATAAACAAGGTTCCACTGTATTAGTATACAGTGGAATAATGAATTTTGATAGCATATATAGCAAGGCTTGCTTGTGAAAAATTTCGGTTGATTCTACCCAGTAGTTTTTGGTTGGTGCCCTATCAAATATGGAAAGTAAAAAGCAATATTTTCGGCATATTTTACTTTTTTACTATCAAAAAGGTAAAAATGCTATTCAAGCAAGGAAAAAATTATGTGATGTATACGGAGAAGATGTATTTACAGAACGTCAAAACTGATTTGCAAAATTTCAATCCGGTAATTTTGATGTTGAAGATGCACCACGTTCTGGAAAACCAATTGAAGCTGACGAAGACACAATAAAGGCATTAATTGATGTAAATCGGCGAATAACAACTCGTGAGAACACTGAGAGATTAAATTTATCGAATTCGACCGTTCATGATCATTTGAAACGCCTAGGTTTAATCTCAAAGCTGGACATATGGGTTCCTCATATTCTTACGGAAAGAAATTTGTGCCGTCGTGTTGACATCTGTGATTTGCTTCTCGAACGTCAAGAAAATGATCCATTTTTGAATCGCATCATCACTGGGGACGAGAAATGGGTTGTCTACAACAATGTTAAACGCAAGAGATCATGGACTAAAAAAGATGGACTGGCTCAAAGCACTTCGAAAACTGATATTCATCAAAAGGAAGTAATGCCGTTTGTTTGGTGGGATTTCAAGGGAATCATTTCTTTTGAGCTTCTACCGGACAACACAACGATCAATTCTAAAGTGTACTGTCATCAGCTGAACAAACTGAATGATTCACTTAAACAGAAAAGGCCAAAATTGATCAATAGAAAAGGTGTAGTGTTTCACCAAGATAATGCGAGACCTCAAACAAGTTTGTTAACTCGGCAAAAGCTTTTACAGCTTGGATGGGATGTACTGCCGCACCCACCATATTCTCTGGATCTAGCACCTTCCGATTATTACTTACTCCGGTCTCTACAAAATTTTTTAGATGGTAAAACCTTTACTTCAAATGAGGAGATCAAAAATCACCTAGATCAGTTTTTTTGCCAGCAAAGAACAAAAATTTTATGAGCGTGGAATCATGCTACTGTCATAAAAACGACAAAAGGTATTGGACCAAAATGGACATAATATAATTCAATAAAATATTTATTCGCTATAAGAAAATCGTCTTTCAGTTTCATAAAAAAAACGAAATTACTTTCCGAACAACCTAATAGTTTTCAGATTCAGATTATCGTGTTTTATTTGTTTCACAATAGACCTGACATTCAAGATATGTTACAATTATAATATATTATATGTACCAAAATAACTACATATATTTCAAACATTTGTAAGTTTGCAAATGATTCTTTAACATTGGGTTGACAAATTTCTTCCTCACGGCGAGTCATTCTTTAAGGGGTGAAATCACCCCTTGAAAATGAAATTGGGCACGAACAAAAAATAGGTATATATTATGGATGATTTACTCTACCTGTACACCAAGTTTCATATTTTTTTGAATTTCCGGGTTCGCAAACTTCCCTTGTTAGAAGATATCTGTTGTTACATTATGTAATATGGTAGCGGCAACGCCACAGTAGCTAGCGGCATCGGTCTACTGGAAACGGGTTGGATAGCCGGTCGACCGTAAGACATGTGCTTTTTAAGAATCGAAGAAAGAGAGTATTAATATTAGGTAGTTTGACTGATTATCTTGCCCTTCACATTTGTTACTATAAATCTAATATTTGTATGATTTCTTCATAATAAACATTATATTGTGCTTCAAGCTTTTGTGTAACAGCAACATAATTTAAAGATTAACTTAAGGTCAAATACTAAATTTTGTTGAATACCAAATAAGCATATCTAAACTTTTAAATAATAATGTACAATAAGGTGATTTCTTTTCAATATTGTTGCAAAACGCATAATTCATTGAGACAAATTTCTCACCAGAATTGAGCAGCGTGGTAATAATTAAATCTAGAAAGCATCGTGTGACTGAGCATCTATCAGCGAACGCAGCCTTTATTGTTGCCGGCTGCCTAGAATATTGAACATCGGCAATCTATCCGATCGAATATCCAACAAGCCTGCTTCAATAAACGACAGAGGGTTGGGGTGCAAAGGTTCGTGTGAGGAGTGGGGGACGGTCAACGATCAAAAGCCGCGCATGCAAGATCTTCTTGAGTAACGGCATTAATTGAATCGCTATCGGACGTACCGTGGTTTCGCGTTATTCTATTACCGAAGCAGCTATTGTCTTCCTTGGTTTATAGTCATCCCTCCATTCCCTCACTGCTGCATTTACCCTCCTGTATCGAACATTTCACACCCCAGCTGATGCCTTCAATTCATTGTAATTTTCCTTGTTCATTTTCTCACTTTTGTCGCAGCTACTTTGTAATATTACCTTTACGATACATACATATTTATGGATGCGCTTAATGCACATTTTCTGTATAATAGTATTTCCACCAAACAGTGGAATCAACTAGTATAGAGTAAACTGCCAAGTAGATGGACGATTTAATGGTTTCACTTTGTTAAATAGGACTATGTAATTTTAACATCCTACCGCTGTCACTAAAAGTGACAGATTCAGTTTAGTTTATCACAAATTTCTAAGCCGAAAGACAATTCAAGTTCATAGTACAAGAGATCGTTGAATTTATCTGTGCACAATTTATCCGGCTCGAAGGACCAAAAAATGTGCGCAACTTGTCTGGCTTGGATGCACCAGACAAAAAAAGAGATGTTCGTATGAAGAAAGATTGGACCTAATCGCTCGCCAAATTAATATTGGACAACTGATTCAAGGGTAGTGAGTTACGTGCGTCGTGGCGTTGTGACCGTTTCGAATGTTGTACGTTTGCGAAGACTATGATGCGCCGAACGATGTGCTTATAGACGTCCGACTGTTGACATTACGATTGAATGTGTATAGAAAAGCACCGAACAATGTACTTTAGATATGTCTGAATGTTGACGTATAGATTAACTGACGTGAAGACTTCGTATAGATGCTTGTAGTATACATGTTACGTATGGATGCGAACGTGAAGATGCAACGACTTATGAACGTATAGATTTATATAGATGTTATGACAGTGCGACGAATTGAATGTATATAGTGCGGAGCCGAAGTGTTTTGGTTTTTATATAGAGTTCGACTTATCACTCTTCCATACCTCAAGATGATACGTCAATTGGTTAGAGTCAAAAAATCAAGACTCCAATCAGCATATACCCTAAGTGCAACCAACCTCCCGTTCTTGTGTCCTTAGCACGTGTTTCGAGAACGAGGGTGGGACAATCCCCTCGTAGCGGGAAGTTTTCTCGAATTTTGGCAACGAAGGGGAAATTTCTTCCGAGCCTCTGTACCTTTCGAATGTGGGCATCGGCTGGGCGCCGCACAGTGGTCCGAATCGCCCAAAACACGAACTTAATTCATAATGCTTTTATTTTTACATTATTCACTATAAAAGGAGTGGTTTTATAAGAAAGTCTACTTTTATATAGAAAGTCTAATTTGTATTTTAATTCTCTTCAAAATGATAATACTGACCTCATATGTGACTCATAATTATTCCTCAAATGGTATCAAGTAAAATTTATTTATAACAATAACCTTATTATCATTGGAGCATTTAGAATGCAAAAAGAAATATAAATAATACTAAATTTTGAATTAAACGGCGAAACAGATCGTTTGACTACACCCGCGATATTTTTTGGGTATGGTGTTCTCTATAATATTTTATGTATTTGTTGTTTGCTTCTCAAGTTTCTTTGGAAGGTGCTTCAATGAGTACGATAGCGCGCCGGGCCTTTCGGAGGTCCCTTATTTATGACACGCGCTTGGCTATTGAGGAATCATGGTTGACTCAAAAATTAAGACTATTGTCCCTTTACGGACGTTAAGAGGGTTCGAAAAAAAAGGCAAAAAGGCTAAAATTTCTTAATCCTCAAAGATAGCAGTACTGGCACGCTCGTTTCATAAATATGCCATTGGATAGCCTATTGTTCCGTAGAACGAAACATTGTCGTTTTAGTGACTATAATCTCATGAAGTTAAAACCATAATGCAATTTAAAAAACTCAAGGTGACAACTTTTTATGAATAATAATCGTTTTCAATATTTGTTTATTATATTTTATATAACCAACAAAGTATTAATTAATTTTTGTTCGAAACATATTTTCGTCATATTATCGAATTGTCTCAAAAATCGTACGGTCAGTTACAGTGATCACCCTGTCTAATCACGGCTATGTAGCTCTATTTAATGTAAACAATTATGGTAGAGTATATAAACTCGTATTAAGGACGAGTTGCATGGATAGCTGAACTTTCAAATGCAAAAAGCGGATTACCGTCGACTGAGTCACCAAAGCAATTCGCAGTATAAAATAATTAATATTATATTTTAGATACCCTTGTATCTGTTCTTTCATTAACATATAAACGATATTAAGCAATACCGTCGCGGAAAAATATTAGATGGCACGTAAAACATTTGTGCAGTACTAAAGTATCGAATTACTGGTCACAGTCGAATTGCAGTACGAATTCTCTGTGGAACAGTTTTGCGTTGTCAGCGGCGTCATTCTTGATCTACGTTATATCATCCGACCAAAGTGGTTTCAGTTAAATTATGGCGAGCGCATTCGATCTCGGATTACAGTTCATTTGGCCGATTTCCAATTACAATTAAACTGATTACCAGCGTGGGCAAACGGCGGACTAACAAAAAGCGCGCAATATCCCGACGTCACCGGAGTCATCCCAAAGTGTGGTTGTGCACGAACGTGTAATGAACTTTATTATTGAACGTACGTCAGTGATGTACGATGCGCGTGGATTTCCACGATTTTCACAATGTTCACGCAACCATGGCTAATTCTGTTGGCCACGAATTAACTGGTCACCAATTGCCAGCTATTCTTTTGCTCAAACATATTAATATAAAGTAAAGCTACCGTTACAAAATTGGCTTTACAATAATAATTCATAAGCGTGTAATACATTTATACGCTCCAGTAACCGGTTCTTTAATAATAACGGAATGTCAATACCAATTCATTTACCAGTTACACTGATATGTTAGTAGCAAATTCTTTTAGAATTAGTCTCCCTCTTTTCTGTCTTATTATATTATAATTATGTGATAATATAGTATAATAATATGTCGAGTCGCGCACAGCGTAACGGCGTGTTAATCACTAGAATTTTGCGGAACTATTCCCGGGCAGCAGAGAGCAAGTCCTTAAGAAGGGTAGAAAAGAAGTAAGTCGTTAAAGCACGCAACTAGGAATTTCGGACATTCGTTGATTAAAAATGAACGCAATTTTAATAAGGAATTTATAATACAATCTTTTTTACTCCATCTGCATTAGTAGTGGCTAGAATCCTAGGAAAGGTTCCTTTTACAAAGCAGTGATCTCTAATGCTCATAATGACATAAACGGCAATCATAAGTGTTTAAACAATTCATTCACTTGTAAGTATACAAGTTGAAGTTTTCGTGATATATCAGAACTCTCTGAATCCATAATTTATTTTGTCCTGTCCTGACAATCTTATTTGTGGTTTTCAGTATTTTTGGTTTTCTTTCAACAGAAAGATTCTGTTGATGAAGTAGGTTCCAAGTAGGGATATAGTGATTATATAATTGGATTACATCGATATGTAATCATTTCAGTCTTACCACTTAGTCCGCAAAGCTGAACGATATTTTGTATGTAGCTCTTCAGAAAAAAGTTCGCCGACTCCTGCTGTAGACGCTGTTTATATACAAGTTGCTCCGGGTCTTATTAAAATTATGGAAACAGATTTGCCTAACAACAGTTTTGCCAAGCAGTAATATTAGATGTATTCGTACATCTGCAAATATTTCCTCAGTTTATGAATGGCTGTGCCCTATGTTGTTGCTTCTGATATATCGAGAGTATAATTAAGAGTTAAAATTATACATATTTATAACATAATTATTCTAAGTGAAATAGTTAATTGTATAGAAATGTTTTCATTCTTAACAGACAATAGTGATGACAGCGCTGCAGAAGTTACTATCAATTAAAAATAAAGTAAAAATTTGTATACTTATAATAAAAATAAAAGTAGAGATGACACATGCTATTGGTGGAAGGTAATAGTCGTCAGTGTACAGCTACAGTTAACGCGTTGTATTCAAATAATAGATACATTGCTCGAAAACACGAACCATCGAAACACAATCATGTTCCTGAAGCGTCACGTTACACAGTGGTTGATTCGCCCAAAAAAACGAGACAAAAATGAAAAAAGAATGCCTTGCAAATTGAAAATTGTTATGTAATTTGATATATTGGACTCTAATACGAATAAATAATAAGATTTTTTTCTCGTTTAATTTTACTAACAACTGAAAAAATTGAAATCATTAAAAATTATTCAAATCTTGTTAGTCGTGTATTTCTTCTATAAAAATGAGCAGATTTCGAATTTTTTTAACACTGGAAGTATGACTTCAAAGTAATATAATAGTGAAATATAGCAAGTGAAATTCCACGTATAGCTTATAATTTGCGTATTACTGTATAACTTTTTGGGAACCTACGAGAACTAGTTCTTTCTTGTGGCAAATAATACGGTATACATTACTGTAACTGTAAAATTATACATTTGCTGTGAACTCTTACGAGTTTCGTAGTTATATTATCTAAATGTCATAAAAATACCGGCGCGTCGGCGACACTTCGGAGCGACTCGAACAATTTATAAAAGTTATAGAATAGTATGAATGTTGCTTGCAAATTGGAATTTTATGTTTTAAAATCTCCAAAGAAAAAACAGAGTGAATTGTATTCAGATATGATACTGTGCAGACGTGCGCCTGAGGAATCTTGGTAGTCGTCGTGTCATAAGTTGTAATTTCTGATATACCAGAAACAACAGCTGTTGTTTAAAGAATTCTTTCATTATCTTAATGATCTAAAGCAGTATTTTTTATTTACAAAGTACAGTTTTCTTCTCTTCCATTTTCGTCTCATTTTTGGGACGAATCGACCACTGTGAGTCAGAACATAATAAAATTATGTAACAAAGCTAAAACACTCGCAATAATAACTAGTGAAAAACTCTGCGTTACGGAATTTTTTATTAACTTTTAAGTATCAGTTTGTGAAAAGTAAAACAGATTATGAGATTATGATTCTTAAGTTTTGTTAGCCACATACTCTATTTTTACATACCGCTATACGTTTCGTTTTATTAATGCATATTTATGCTACATATAAACAATAGACTATCATACTAATAGACAACTAGTGTGCGAATACTTTTTACACCGACTACAACTAGTTCAGCGAAACTAGTGATTGAAGTTCGTAATTTCAATTTGTTTAACTAAGGAAGGCAATTACAGGATATTTTGGACACCTTGGGTTACGAAATCAAGTGACTCCATACAAAAAGCATGTCGACCAAAGTATAAACTGTGCATAAATGTGTATGTAGATACAGTTTTCCTTCCCCAACGATAACTCGATAAATTTATAATCTGCAGTTGCCTTCCGACAACGCTGGAACAAGCATTCATAATGGGAGCATCGCACGCAAATCATGTATCATTCTAATTGATTCTAAGTATAGAGCTAGACAAGACAGGCAGATACAGGTGTGTTTAGAACGAATGAATATTCATCGTATAAAATCGCGGAGGAATGTTTCCGGGGCGTTCCACATCTGTCCTTGATAAACGAACATCAGTGGAATTCATTTGTTTCTCTAATGACAGGAAGCGCGAGTTGAAAGGGACTTCCGAAATATGATTGATATTTTGAAATTTTCCGAATTAATATATACAACGTTTGATACAAAAGGATAATGTACTTTTAGAATACTATTTATTAAACAATGCAAATAAAATTTTTCGTATACGCAATTTTCAGAACACCTTATTCCTATGAACGCTACAAAAACACTCGTTTATTCATAACGTAGCTTCTTACAATTTCGTACATGGGTAAGTTTCTAGCGCGTTTGCTCTGTTTTCTTCTTAAAATTTAAATTTTTACCAATCATTGCCTAATGGATATCAAAATATAAAAAACCTGAACAGGAAAGTATTTTAAAAACCATTAACTATAAACACAATAAAAAATAATCTGAAATTATCGTCAAGGTTCCAGCCACTATAACAGCTCCTCAGCTTAAGGTTAAATTGTTAATTACAAAACTTGCAAATCCTATCAACTTGCAAGTAGATCTTAGAAACTAATTTTCGATCCTGTTTTGAAATTTTGTGTAACTTTTTCTATGTGTTTTGTATGCACTGTCGTATTATACACAATCCAAGTATACATGTATGCTTTATGTTCTCATTACATATTATTTTTAAAATATCTTAAATTTTTGTTTTCAAATTAAATAACATGATGGTCAAAGTTTCGAAATTTGATCAATGCGTAAGTATGAATATCTAGTTGAATTGAGATCTGTTCAAGAGTATTCGGATATGATTGATTCTTGAAGCCAAGTTAAATTGACAGATATACCTTTCACACATTAATTTAAAAAACAAACCAAGATTTTCCCTCCTTTATACATTTTTATTACTATGAAATATCTGGAAAATATTTATTTCTGTGTTTTTAATTATTTCTACCGTTTTCATTTGAAATCTTAATCTATTGCTTTACTTTATGAATGTATATTCCATTTACAAAAACTACTAATTGTGGAGTATATTTTATTATTATTTTAAAATAGTACCAAAAGAAAAAGATGTCTTTTTTCTTAACCCCTTGCATTATTTTGACGTGTCTGACTCGTGATGAAAATTTTAGGCCAAACATGGATGTCACGAGTCGGACTCGTTGTTCTGTTCCAGACCAAACACGAATATCACGAGCTTGACTCGTACTCGACATTTCAGGCCGAACATGAATATCACGAGTCTGACTCATGGTCTTAATTTCGGGCAAAATTGATATTTAATTGTTTATTTATATTGTGCCTTTCAGTTTCAGGTTTAATATTAGTGAGATAATCAGAAAACTTATTTGAGTTCAAATACTACTACCGCGGATTTGCTTTTACATATTTTTATTTCGTTATTAATTAATTATATTATTATTACTTATTCAGAATTTGTTTTAATCTTATGTGATAATTAAAGTATATATAAAAGTTTTTGATTCAAATTCATTTGAATTTCACAAGAGTTCCATCGCGTGGATAAGATGGGTCTCAAGTTTCGGCACGCGCGCTCCACCGCTCGTCCTTCACCGCGACAATTGAGGCAGCCGCGTTTGGCCTGACTTTTTCCGAGGTTCCGAATAGTACAAGGGGGTACTCTATATACCTCAAATTTTTTTACAACTGAACATGTTTTTAATCAAACTAATATTTTTGTTGAAATTTTTGTTAACCGAAATTAAATTAAAACGTATTCTCATAATTTGGTAATTACTATTAAGACGGTATTAATATTTATTAGAATTTATTAGAATGTTAGAAAAAATTTAACATTACGCACAGAAAGTTATTGAACTAGTGTACTATGTGATCGGTGTGACGACTGCTCACGCGTAGCTACGGCACTGCTGCAGCAGCGGTTTCGGAGACAAGCGAGCGATGGGCTGCATGGCGGCAAAATGTCGTGTTTGCGTTGCCGACGAATCTTTCCTCGAATTATTCGACTTGAAAGTCGTTTTCCATTTCTGTTGAATGGTTTCTACTTCAGAAAAGTCTACAGAATCCGATGCTGTGTAGTATTTTTATGCTAGACATCTAACTATTCGTAAATATGAGAAAATATCGGAGAAAATATCAGAAAATTACGAATTTCGGCACTTTTTTAAACTTTCACTGTTATTTATAACTAAGTAAAAGCTCAAAAAATTATAACTATTTACACTGACATATTCAGGAATCTCTCCTCTATCTTTTCAGCCAAGTTAGACCTGTCTAACATTTTTAGTTTCGACGCAATACCTCATTTTTGCTTAAGATCTACTTTTTTTTTACAGAAATTCGTGTTTTTTGAAAACTGAGGGTGATAGAGCAATTCTACTTCCGGATTCTTGTTTGGGTAGCTATCATGTAGCATGGGTATAACTATCACGTAGTGGTTATAAGAAAACAAAAATCGCGTTGAACAGTGTTATTTTAGGTGTCCGTTTTCGGAATACCGTTTACTTTATCAAAAAGGAACTTATTCCATAAAGGCCATGGTAACTCAGGTTGCCCCGATGTCCAGCAGTGATCCTTGAGTTGATCCTGTACTCCACCTGTGAACAATTGTGGACTGTAATTAGAATATTATTATTGAAATTTGTCCGTGTCGTCGGCTTAATACACGGTTGTAATCCGTGTTGCGACGATTTCTTATATCGGTAATCAATCCTGTTAAGAGATTAAGTGCGAGGATCGAAATAAATATTGATAACATAGATCCAACGCGTTTATATGTGAATTTGACTCGTCTGGAAACAGACGACTTTGTTGGGATACACACAACGTCATATTGCAATTGTTCCTTTTGCGTGTGTGTTGTAAGACATACGCAAAGCGTAGTCCTACTGTGGCAAAGTACATGGACCTGCAGAAATTGTGGATTGCATCCAGCATAGCTTTTGCATCGCGTCCAGTGCAACTCTGCTGCGTCTCCACATTGCAGGTACATGTACTACCGAGACTACACTGCGGCAAGTGTAGCACACTTGCATCATAGCCATTGAAGCTTTAACCCTTTCGGTACGAGCGTTCTTTCCGCCGCGACACTCCCGCTGTACGAGGTGCCGCGCCGAAAACGCGCACACAGCATAGGGTCAGTTCTCCTTTGTGTGAAGACTTTCCTAACCTTATATAGGATCTATGCTTAACACTAGAACTACCGACAATTATAGTGTACTTATTTGCATGGAAGAAATCAAATTGAAAATCACATGAGAAGATATTGAATACATAGAAAACAATTCTTTATTTATACCTTCTGTAGAAAATCATAGTAAATTTTGAAAATTTTACCATAGTGAATTTATAAGGTTGCTGTAAATAATCACCAATTGGTCATTTCGACTGCTCTGGTAGTTCTAGTGTTAATAAAACAATGCTTTTTTCCAAGTGTTGTTTTTGTAACTTTAATATTAAGAAGATATTTATATAAAATTCTAGCAATTACATCAATTATAATATTTGTGGCATGGATTGCCACATGGATGCCGGATGTATACCGCGCTTGTCCACACAGGTCATCAGATGGACGTCGGATATATCCGGCACCCATACCGAAAAGGTTAAAGGAACGAACGCTGCTCAATCGCTCCTGATCGATCGTATTCTATGATTTTTTAAGATACGTGCACGAATGGGTGTCCCCGAATTCATATAATGCACGGAAATAGGAACCAGTATCTTTCAGAATACATCTACCATTGCCGGTTAGGTTTTAAAGATTGACGCACCCTATCCTGTCCACCGTGTATCTCAATAAGCTTCTCACAATCGGAGAGCAGGGATACACGGAATCGTAATAGGTGATTATTACCGTCACCGCGATCTTCGAACTCTGTATCCAGAGGAGTTTAGGTGGTCGTGCTTCGGTGAACCATAAGAAACTTTTTACCGAGCCGAGAACCGTTTTATTCACTCAAAATGACGCGTTGCCGATATCTTCTCTTCGACTATTTGAAACGGAATCCCCTTGGAGGGTATGATCCTCTCTGTCTCACTTGCATGTGATGATGTCCTTTCTCGTTACATTACTCGCAATTCGAATTGGTCGAGCAACAGGCGTTGAAACTCCGTTAAACATCTTTTTTGGCCTTGCGGCTCGGAATCCACAAGCATTGATTGCCAAGGCCAAAAGGATGTTTACTTAACCCCTTAATGCACACTTTTTTTTTAAATCAGTCGGCCAAAAAAATCAATTTTTTTAAATGTAAAAAAACACAACTTAGAACATTGTCTTGGTAAGAAAATTAAAAAAATACAGAAATAATAAAAGTTCTTATTGTATTGTAAATTTTATTATCGCTCGAATTATCTCGAGTGTGCACAGTTTGACCAGTTTAGCGCGCTCGAGTTAACTCGAGCGTGCACGTTAAGGGGTTAATCCACCTTTAAACATTACCCGATTCTCGTTGCATGTAATATCGTACAAGTTAGAGGTCGCGAATCCAGGGGCGACGCAACGCGCGACGTCGCCTGACCCTTATTTTGAATTGCAACTTTTTAAACACATTTACACGTGTACATGCTGTATTTACAAATTGGAAGATGTGTGGCGACCTTTCTGCCCTCGCTACTAGGAGGGATTTAGCTACCTTTCTCACAAGTGTTCGAGCTGGACCACGGTTACTATATGTACGAGTTCTGACCTATCCCTTCCTATTCCTGTGTCTAAGGCAAGAGCCTGCTAGGTAAGCTTTACTGACGAGTCCACTAGCAGGCCCCGGACGGAACACCCATTCCCATTCTCTTTCGTTCTTTCTCCACAACAGCCACAGGTGTTTTCCATATTTGTGGAAAGGGATCCAAATGACGTTAGTTTTTTAATACGTTTGTTTTGATACGGCGTTTCAAAGTTTATTTTAATATTATAAACCTATTCCTTTTTTAAGTTGGAACCCGTATTTCTTATTTCTGAATACTATTTTGTATGAACAATTTTTTTTCGGAACATTTTTTTTGTATAACCTTTATCTTTGAACTGTTCAGAGAAGCAACTAAGGTATTATTGACATCCAATAATTTTTAACTTGAATCTATCAATTTTAAACGGAAATTAATTTGAAATGTATTTTCTTCTAAAAAAACTTCGAGGATTTTTTCATGATTTTTTATCGTCAATTTCATAAAGGGTGTTAATCCACCTCTGGGCCGAAATGAAATGGGGGGTTCTAGACGATGAAATAAGACGAAAATCAAGAGTGACGAAATTTCGTTAAACGCTTCATTAATTAGTTATTAGCAGTTAAAGATTGCCAATCCGGCTGCAGCGCCGGCCGTTGGGCTCGCCGCGCACAGGCGAACCCAGGACCGCATCGACATGCATTATAATGCTTACGTCGTGGGGCGCAGAAAAACTTGTTTGTCACGGGGAATTCAAAATCAAAACTTCAGTCACTTTCCAAAATGTTGAATGACATTAAACCTGCTTACTCGCACAATCCACAAGAGCATGTCAAAACTCGCCCATTGGGATTTTCGAGTAAAGAGGATCAATGATCTCTTAAAGCAGATAGTACACGCAGAGAAATCCTTCTTCCCGCGTATTCGTCAGTCGTCATTTGCTTCTGCTGTTGTTCAGTAGTGGAATTATTTTTCGACTTCTTTCAAAACGCTTTTTTAGATCAGTCCTGGTTACAGTTAATTTCTTTTAAATAACAGTTTTTTTTATTTAGTTTTAAATGAAATATTGCGAGTGTGTTTGTGCCACACGTATGTGGTGTTATCGTGAGAGTACAAAAGAAGAAAGAAAAGAATACATTTTAGTGGCGGTGTAAATTATGACTGATTCGTGCACGTGTGTTGTGTACCTTTTTGTGGACACTGCGGACGGGACAATCGCGGTGCGAGTGTATTATTTAATAAATATTCGCGGACGGGACAATCGCAATTTAAATGCGTGTGGGTGTTTCACTTTTGGGCAGTGTACTATCTGCTTTAAGAGATCATTGACCCTCTTTATTCGAAAATCCCAATGGGCGAGTTTTGACATGCTCTTGTGGATTTTGCGAGTAAGCAGGTTTAATGTCATTCAACATTTTGGAAAGTGACTGAAGTTTTGATTTTGAATTACCCGTGACAAACAAGTTTTCCTGCGCCCCACGAGGTAAGCGTTATAATACATGTCGATACGGTCCTGGGTTCGCCTGTGTGCGGCGAGCCCAACGGACGGCGCTGCAGCGGATTGGCTGATTTGGGGCAATCTTTAACTGCTAATAATTAATTAACGAAGCGTTTAACGAAATTTCGTCACTCTTGATTTTCGTCTTATTTCAACGTCTAGAACCCCCCATTTCATTTCGGCCCAGAGGTGGATTAACACCCTGTATGTGCCTTTAAGATTATAAAATATGATAAAAAGTTCTTGAAGTATTGTGAGAAGAAAATAATTTCTCATTAAAATTGATTGAATTTAGATTAAAAATTATTGGAAGTCAATGATGTAGCTGCTTCTGTTTAAATATTTTAAAGAATAGAGGTCATACAAAGAACTATTTTAGACAAAAGTTTCTCGTATTTCTTAGGTAAACAATGTAAGTAACGCACCGCGAAATTGATTTTACCTAGATTTATAAGGTAAAATGTTTTTTCAAGAAGCACATATTATAACTTAGTGTAAAGAGATTTTTTTATGCAGATATGGACGCATATGAAGATCAAATTAATTTTTTTGATGTACTAATCGATTTTATTCAACATTATTTATAAAAAGGTATTAGTCCACTTCTGTGAAAAAATTATTAGTTCAATAGATATTTGAATTTCAAAATGAAATGAATTTGTAAAAATGTCTGTGATTTCTAAATTAATTTCTTATTTTATTTTAGTAAGTTGAAACTATCTTGCTTTAGTGGCTTTGATTTATTTAAATCCAAATATTTGATTTCTGGTACATTTAAAGATTTTCTCGTTTACAGTAACATATCCTTCGCCAACTTTATTTTTTTTAACTGAGTCCCTTCAACGCTTAACTGCTATGGGTGAATATTAGGGCTTACTATTCGTATTCTTATCAACGGCTACAAGTCTGCATGTTTCAGTTACTGCCTACCATCTCCTCGTTTTCCTCCTAACTTCGGTCCACTTATCGCTATCATGCATGATCTTACTATCTATAATCATGGCCCAGAGGTTTCTAGCGAGAAGCTTTACGTATAAATAGTGAGCGTTCGTATTTTATTGAAGATGCAGTCTTCTTTCTTTATACACTAATCTTATCCCGTTTATGTTTCCTATCTTGTATAATCCATTATATTCATTCAATTCTTCCTGTATAATTCGTCTAACGAGTCGAGTCAGGAAATGTAAACAGCTACACGTGATCGGCACGTGAACAAGACAGGGCCGATATACAATTTTCAGAACCTTACTGTTAGGAAATAAGAAGCTGCTTTCCTAAATAATAATTTATTTACTAGAATGTACAATATCCGTTGTTAATAAAAATATATTTAAATAACCAGGAAAATAAAAAGATAAAAGAAATTATACACTTTCTAAAATTTTATTTATGTTTATTTACAACAATGGTACGTTTAATCTGTGCTCAGTTCTGAACTATCATCACAATTAGTTAAGTTTATTATAAACTTATTATTTCTATTTTAAATATTAATATTATTTGTATAGTAATTTCTATTATGCCATCTGATTGCTAAAAGTTATTTTCCACTTCAAAAATTACATGATGAATACGGTTCTTCCGGTTCTATATTTACTGCCAGATGAAAAAGATGTTAAAAGGATGTAACTTATTAATTTTCATTGTTTCTTATACTTTAACATATCATGTAATAATATAATAACATTTTTGAACTCAATTCGTTAGCTTGAAAAAATTTTGTTTTGGTCAACTTCTTTCGCGATTTGGCACACTGTGTGGCAAGGGTTGAAATTCTGATTAACCTTGCACGTAAAGATCCTCAATAAGAATCCCTACGAATTCTTTTCTAGCTTTCGACACTTTACGACCTCATTTCTGGAGCCGCACGACCTAGATCATATAAACATCTTGTTTACATTTCCTAATTTGTCTTGCTGGATGGGCTACAGATTTTCTTTGGTTGTGTTCGTGTAAACAGTAAAACCCCAAAATATAGCTGTAGATTAGTTTTCGTGCAATGATTGAATAAGGTTCGGTGATCCTCTTGATACAAGGATCTGTCGCATCTTTTAGCACTTTTGAGCTTCTTTCTACTGAATTTATGAAGACCTGGTATCACAGGGTGCAATTGCTTTTGTTTAGATAATTCTCAATCTTAGCACGAATCTATTACTTCTTATAAATTCATTATTTCATTTTCGTTGACCCTTTGATCTTTATCTGTCTATCAACTTTCTGCTACTGTATGTTATAAATATTATCCACATTTTTACAAAAAAGTCAAATTTTAATAATTAATATAAAATATCAATGCAACCGTGAAATAATCAATAGCGCTAGTGTTAATTAATAAGTGTTAATGATGATGGGACGCAATAAAGATTGGGGAAGGAATCCAAATACTTAGAACTAATCAATTTGTAGCGGCATGAAATCAATTTACATTTTTGTTAGGGAGTATGCTGAAAATTAATTTGCATTTCTGATCCATGTGACCGTCGACCCCCAATTCTCATTTGAAAGTATAATTTCTCTTGAAATATTAAATTCTTGGAAAACATTTTTGCCCCTTGAATAGTGGTGCGATATTATGGTAATATTTTTAGAGAATTTCGATCGTATTTTTTGTTTTATCTATGCAGTTATCGTACATTTCAAGGCCTGTCGTTTTGTGTTTAACATGTTGAGCGCGGCGCCGATATTGCTAAATAAAGCGTTTGACCTAATAATATGTATGAGAATAGTGAACTTTCATCCTTATGTCTGCATTGGTCTCCGGATCCATTGTTTGCTCAAACATTTCCGCGAAAAGTAACGAGCAGCGATCAATTTGAAATTCTCATGAGAATGTTGCATTTTGCAAATAATAGACTGCTTGACGCATCTGATCGTCTATCAAAAGTTCATATAGTCAATTTACCGTAGACAAACTGAATAAAGATTTTCAAAAATATTATGATCCGTAGTACTTGAAATAAAAAGAAACACAAATATGGCATACAAATATTTAAATTGTGCTGTGATGACGGATACGAATACAATTTTCATGCTTACACAGGAAATGCTCTTGACAAGGAAAATACAACACTATCAAATATCTTAATATATTTATCTAACAAAATTATTTCACAAATGCTATACGTTGTGTACTGATAATTGGTATATTAGTGTCCATTCGGCGACAATAAGCTGATAGACGAAAATACACATATGATTGATACACTTCGAATAAATCGTAAATGAAACCCAAATGAAGTAATAGCTACTGAAATTGTAACGCGGAGGTATTATTACGAAAGAAAATAATATTAGGTCTACCGGAAAGTTCTGTCCGCTCCGGTTACAATCAATTTCAACAAGTATGCGCATATTCCTGTGACGCATATTTGGCTCTCCCTTTTGATCGCTAACAATGTATACACATTTTCGTTGCAGATGAACTAAAACGAAGATCATTCTTGTTAGTATTAAGTGAGACGCGATCGTGTACCCATGGCTACCGATAAAGTTCATTTACGCCACTGTATTTTGTACGAATTCCAACAAGGAAGAAATGCTACAGAAGCGTATAGAAATTTATTGAAAGTGTTTGGTGAAGGTACAGTTTCTGATAGAACATGCAGAAGATGGTTCAAAAAATTTCATGTAGGTGATTTCGACCTTTCTGATAAGCCACGCTCTGGGCGACTATCTTTGATCGACGACGATACTGTCAAGATCATGTTAGAGCAAGATCCTTTTCTGACAACATCGGAGATTGCGGAAAGGCTTGATTCCGCTCAACAAACCATTTCCGACCATATTCGGAAACTAGGGTTTGTGTGGAAGTATTCGAGATGGGTGCCACACAAGTTAAGTGAGAAGAATTTGAATGATCGAATCATCATATGCACATCTCTGCTTGCACGCAACAAAATCGAACCCTTCTTGGACCGGATCATAACTGGGGATGAAAAGTGGATTACCTATGAAAACATCATAAGGAAAAGGGCATATTGTGAACCCGGAAAACCTGCCCCCTCTACCTCTAAACCGAAGTTGAGCCCGAACAAGAGAATGTTGTGTATATGGTGGGACATTCGAGGACCAATACATTTTGAACTGTTGAAACCAAACGAAAGGCTAAATTCGGAGAGGTACTGTCAGCAATTGGATAAATTAAAAACAGCACTCCAAGAAAAGAGGCCGGCGATGTTCAATAGGAAGGACATCATATTGCTTCATGACAATGCCAGGCCACATGCTGCTTTGGGGACTCATCAGAAAGTCTCAGAGCTAGGCTGTGAAATTCTGTCGCATCCACCATACTCCCCGGACCTAGCACCATCTAATTATCACTTGTTTCTGTCCTTATAAAATTTCTTGCAGGGCAAACAATTCAAGAACGAAGAAGATATCAGACAAGCACTGGTTCAATTTTTGGCCTCTAGAGATAAGACATTTTTTAAAAATGGGATATACAAATTGCCATCACGCTGGCAAGAAGTCATAAATAATGATGGCAATTATATTATTGAATAAAGTTTATCCAAAGTATGAAAAAATGTATTCCTTTGTTTCATTCTAAAAACGGACAGAACTTTCCGGTAGACCTAATAATAGTATTACAGTGTTGAAGTGAAAAGACAAGAGAGCCGTTTTGGTTCTATCTACAAAAAAATCAAACAAAATAATTGTTCGAAATTTGACTAAGGAAATTTCTATATTTATTAAATAGTTTCCTTAATCTTCGAGTAAGCCGGGAGAGGGAGAGTGGTATCGATAAAGGCTAATAAATTGTCAACGCTGAGCTCCGTTTATATTGGTGTTCCAGCCCGGAACACCGTTTATTTGGATTATACAAATTAGAAAGAACAGATATAAACTCTTGTTTCCTCCCGATGTATTGGCCTGGCCTGGTGGGTGCCCAATGGTCCGGCTCGTCGGGTAGGTCAGGATCTCACCTGCGTACAATTGTGGACTGTATGAGTTTTAAAATATAAATATTGTTATATTCAAGCCCGAATCGTCGGCTTATTGCACGGCGTTCAACCGTGTCGCGACGATTTTTTGTGACGGTAGTTAATCCCGTTAAGAGAGTAAGTGTTGAGCATCGCGATGCTACAACACATATAGACCCGTCTGTTCTGTGTGTTTTGACCGCGTCGCGGTAAACACCGAGGATCTACTCTCTTATGTGTGTATGCGGCTCGCCTATGAAATAGACGATTCCATCGCAATACACACAACGTCTTCTTCCGTTCGTTCCCCTTGCGTGTGTGTTGTAAGTACACACGCAATGTGTAGTCCCATAAGGTCTGGTGCATGGACCTGCAGAAACTGCAGAGTGCCTCCAGTGTAGCAATCCCATAGCCGCTGGGGCCTCTGTGCATTGTTTCTACAGCATTGGTACATGCACTACCGGGCCTACGCTGCATCAGGCGTAGCCATTGCATCATAGCCCTTGCAGCTGTCAAGGAACGACCGTTGCTTCGATCCACAGATCGAGCGTATTCTGTGACTTTTTCAAGACCCCCGTGCGTGAATTCCATCTTCACATGATGCACGGGAGCAGGAGAAATCCTCCACTAGAATACACCTGCTGTTCGTGGGCAGGATTTTAAGCAAGACGTACGCCATTCTGTGGGCGTGCATCCCCTAATGCTTCACAAGGGGTAAGGACAGCAGAGATGCACGGGACAGAATAGTTGATTATTACCGCCTTTGTCGAGCTCCGAAAATCGGAGATCATCGACTGTTCTTTCCTCTTTTCCAGAGGAATTCAGGTGCTTGTGTCAGTGGCCCATAAGAATTTTATGAGTGTCCACCGATGTCACGGAGCTGCGGAACGCGAAACGCACGAATCACATAATTAAACGCCAACCGCGTTTAATTATAAATTCTTCCGCTTTTTCGATCGATGCGCGAGATCACGATCATCGCAAACGACACGTATTTTTCGACCGAACAAACTTCACTCCGTGACCGTTCCGTTTGATTTCGATACTTCTTTCCGCGGCGACTCCACGCAGTATTCACTTCGAATATTTTCAACGGTAACTCTTCGAAAATCACTAACGGAATCTCTCTTCGTCCGTGTGCGCCCGGTATTTAATACCTCACGGACGAAGTTTCTTTCTCTCTCACTCTCAAGCGTAATCGCCCCTTCTCCTTTCGTTATTTTCAATTTGAATTAACCGAATAACAGGCGTTAGAGTTTCGACAAACAGCTTTTTTCTGGACCTTGAATTCGATGCCCTCGCGCTGGCAGTCAAGGCCAAGGCGATGTTTACCGAAATCCGCCGTTTTTAGTTACCCGATTATTTTTATGTTTAATAACGATCGAATTAGAGGTCGCGAATCCAGGGGCGTCGCTATGCGATATCGCCCGAACCTCTTTCCGAAATGCACTTTTTTAAACAATAATAAACGTAAAAACAAAAAAAGGATTTTGTCCCAACCCAAAAATTGTGGTTGAATATAATAAAGCAAAAACTCTATTGACTTGTCAAGTCAAATGAGTACGTATAGCAGACACTTGAGAAGAACTCTAAAATGGTATAAAAAGTTAGCTCTCGAGTTTTTTCTAAATACTGCTGTTGTAAATGCA
This sequence comes from Tetrapedia diversipes, assembly GCA_033822845.1. Lineage (NCBI taxonomy): Eukaryota > Metazoa > Arthropoda > Insecta > Hymenoptera > Apidae > Tetrapedia > Tetrapedia diversipes. The sequence continues at coordinate 18,516 of JAOPTO010000581.1, read as the reverse complement.
TTGTTCATGTTACAAGAAGTAACAGGAAAAAAAGTATCAGTCACGGCATTTCGTAGATTATTGGCGAATGCACTCACACGGCAGTTAGATGAGCAAATTCCAATCCGTATTGATGAAAAAATTGTTCACTAATTACAAACAGAATAAGGAACCGTGCATAAAATTCAAAGATATCGTTCGGGATGTTTCGATAAAGATGAAATGCTATTCGGACGCAATACAGCCAAAAATTTGACCCAAAAAGTCGTCACCTGTTACAATACTTGTAGATCCAAGCCATATTTTTGCTTAGAGTATTTTAATTAATTTCATTGAAATTACTATATTTATTTTTTAACTTTGATATTGTCAGCCCCCAGGGACCGGCGAACAGTGGTCTGAATCGCCCAAAACACAACTTAATTCAAATTTTCAAGTTCGTTGGAAATCTACGAAATCTTAACCATAGACTCTTATATCCATGGACTAACTTTTGCCATGCAAAAGGATTGTCAGAAGTCATTCAGAATTTCTTGAGAGAGCTTTGAAGACCAGGAAAAATGCAGGTTCTACAATCATTACACTTTTCTTCAAAAATTTCATACTTTACTTCGTTATATCTTTATAAAGGTAGGAATTTGGGCAAATCTAAGCCGGTCGTTTAAAAGAGTGTTCTTTCAGCTATAAGAATATGTATAAATTTTTGAAATAAACGTATTTTATCCTTTGAAAAATATTGTTAAAGTAATCCTTATGTTTTCTCGCTTTTTGTTCATTTACTGACGATTACAAAGCGTCGTTTACGACGAATTTTACATGAGAGCATTCGTTGGAACCTACTGAAGATATCTGCAAAGGAATTTCTTGCGGAACCTTGCAGACCTAAGAATTATAACAATAAATACATAGCTAAACGCTGAAATCTCTTGATAACCGTTATGTTTCGATATTATGTGAAAGCTGTTTCCTTTTGTATTATGATCAAAACGGGGATTAAAGTATAACTATACTGAGGTATTTTGAAATGTTGTTATCCATATTAAAATTAATATATTTGTCGTTAAGTCAGGTTTACGATATCATCGCATTCTTTCGGCTTTCAAACATATTTTAAGCCACTTTCATTTATTCCGTTTACTATTATAACGATTTTGCAAAAAATTAATAGCGGATATGAAATAAAAACAGAATAATTTGAAGAATACTGCTTACGAACTGCAGAAAGATATGTAGAATTGTACAGTTGCTATTACATGCCGGTCTTTGTACATAAAATTCTTACTCACGGATCGAACATTATCATACTCATTGAAGGACTTTCGGAAGAAACTTAAGAGGCAAACAACAAATACATGAAATATTATAGAGAACACTATACTAAAAAAATATCGCGGATGCAAACTAACGAAGATCTGTTTCGTCGTTTAATTTAAATTTTGGTATTATTCACATTTTGTTTGCATTTTAAATTTCAAATTTAAAATTTTTACTTGATACCATCTAAGGAGTAATTGTGAGTCACATATGAGAGCAGTATAATCATTTTGAAAAGAATTAAAATACAAATTAGACCTTCTACATAAAAATAGACATCAAAATCAGATTCTGCGACCCCAAAACCCTTATAAAGCCACTCCTTTTATAGCGAATAATGTAAAAATAAAAGTGCTATGAATTAAATTCATGCATAAAGCGATTCGGACCACCATGCGGCGCCGCGCTCAACGCGTTAACAGAATAAATATCATTGTGGATCGGTATTCTTCATTAATATTTTATGCTGAATAAGCTTGCAAAATGGAGATATTAATGATCTCCAAGTATAATAAGGAATAAATATCATCTTTCTTACAGAAAAGTGGCGAGAATCATTGTAGAAACTTTTGTTATACTTGAATGATGCACGGGAAAAAGGGGGAACATTTCTCAAGAAGCGAAACTTTATTCTTCAATATAATATCATAACATCATATTTTCTTATGTATCAAAATAACACATAATTTTATTGCTCATTTTCTTTTCTGTCATTTGTAATCATTACTCATTATTTCAGATAACGCGTAATACATTAAGCTTAAAAAGATGGAAATTATTCCAGCAATATTGTAACTTAATTTCTTATAACTGTAAAATTCAGAAAAGTTTTAATTCGCAGTGTGGCATAATCACTAATAAAAAGCTGATATAAAAAAATCGAAATACGTACACATTGCGATATGGATACGATCAATTGCCAGGGTAAGAGATGTGGTTGCATGAAACAGATGATGTACTTAAATAAGGAAGCTGATGTACATGAATAATTAATAGCAAACAACAAGGAAATTCCTGTTAGGCAATGGTCCTGTTATTGACACCACATGATCATTTTGAATCATATGTATAAGTATAAACATATAAATATTTAATAACAAAATAAGCAAGCAGCATCGACACTTTCAAATTTAGGATCTTTATTTCTATCAGTAAAGAAGGAAATGAAATCCGGTGGTCAACTATGGAAGTGTTCCATAAAGACAGGATTAGTATTTACTTGTATGGAAGAACAAAGTGTAATAAAATTGTATAAATAAGGAACATAATTATTTTCAACTCTAAAACTAGCGATATTGGATTGCAAAGATTTAATATGTTCTGCAAGCATGGTAATTGATTTGTTAATGAACCTATTCCAGAATAAGGACTTTGAGAATTCCTCTATGAGATTATACAACACTGTATTTCTATTAAATAAGCATTTAACAAGAAACTTTTTATTGAGAAAAACAGTTCACTGCTGAAGTGGCCAAAATTTAGATTCATCTAAAAGAACATTAATGGAAGTGCTAATCCTGTATACCAAAGTGGTACGCAGGGCCGCAAATTGAATTCTTTTAATTTTTAGAAGTTAGCTAGCTGATTTTGTAAAATATATAAAACAATTACATTCAATAACTAAACGGATTAAACTTTTGTAAAGGATTAGTAACGTGGTGGGATCGGTTCTCCATGCCACATATGAATTTTAGAATGTCTAATCGCTTAAAGCATTTGTTTCCGATAATGCTAATTTGCTCGGTAAGTTTCAGTTAGTAATCAAAGATGATTTCTAAGAATTTAACGTTCATCTTTGATCTAATTCTCTAATTTTCTACAACAATACTATAAACATCAGGGCGTTTGCGAACAAGGATAGTTTCCTCAGGAGATAATGAAAGCTCTAATGAGTTTAGTCCAGAGCCTACAGTTGCAACTGCATTTTTCATAATTGTTTTACCAATGCGAGGGTTAGTTACCTGACAAAAGATACCAATGTCAACCGCAAATTGAGACAAAAGTACTCTAGTAACCAAGCGTTGCGCAATATCTTTGACAATATCTAAGAACTCCTACCTGTGGCAGACCCTTATAAATCTTTCTACAAACAATACTGGAGAGAGAAAGAGCAAACCTAACATTGCTCTCACGAGTCAAAGATGCCATGAAGTTGAGAAGATGATTAGAACTAATAATTTCATGTAACTTATTCATCAATAAGTTAAAATTTATGTTATCTAATGCACCTTTCACATCTAAAAAACATGCTAGAATGTCATCATTCTTGAAAAAAGCCTGCTCAATCGACAGGGTCAGCAAGGTAAGGTTCCCAGAGTAGGATCGCCCAACCCGAAAGCCACTCTGAGATGACCGGAGAACGCCTGAAACCTCTAACCACCATAATAGCCTTGTTTTAACCATCTTTTCAAGCAACTTACAAACGCATGAGCTAAGCGATGTGGGCCAAACATTATAGCTGTCTCTTTTATTAATAATAAAAGTTAACCCCTTGCACTATTTTGACGAGTCTGACTCGTGATGAAAATTTTATACCAAACATGGATGTCACGAGTCGGGCTCGTTGTTCTGTTCCAGACCAAACATGAATATCACGAGCTTGACTCGAACTCGACATTTCAGGCCGAACATGAATATCACGAGTTTGACTCGTGGTCTTAATTTCGGGCAAAATTGATATTTAATTGTTTATTTATGTTGTGTCTTTGAGTTTTAGGTTTAATATTAGTGAGATAATCAGAAAACTTATTTGAGTTCAAATACTACTACCGCGGATTTGCTTGTACATATTTTTATTTCGTTATTAATTAATGATATTATTATTACTTATTCAGAATTTGTTTTAATCTTATGTGATAATTAAAGTATATATAAAAGTTTTTGATTCAAATTCATTTGAATTTCACAAGAGTTCCATCGCATGGATAAGATGGGTCTCAAGTTTCGGCACGCGCGCTCCACCGCTCGTCCTTCACCGCGACAATTGAAGCAACCGCGTTTGGCCTGACTTTTTCCGAGGTTCCGAATAGTGCAAGGGGTTAAGCTATCTTTTCATGCAGGTGGAAAAGTGCTATTCAAATAAATTTCGTTAAGGAGGTCTAATAAGGTGAGAGTAACTTAAAAAGGCAAGTTAACAATAAAGCTGTATTCAATTTTATCAATTCCAGGAAAAGACTTGAAGCTGCAACTAGTGACAACAAAGGATAAATGTTGAACTTAGAAAACGATTAAACTCATCTAAATTATAGGGAGAAAAGTACGGTTTACTACAAATTTAGTCCGAACTGATTTTACTAATCGTCCCATTGATATTGTTTTCTCGATCTGAAAAGGTACCTTCTTCAGAACCTAAGTTGACCGATTTGTTTTTAAAGATATTACATTTGTCCTAAAGATATATTGTGCCTATGCTAAAATTGATGCTCTGCTCAAATTGCTTAAAGCAGTCTCTCTTTCTCTTTATAATATATCCTTTCGCTGACGCCGCTCGTTGTTTACACTCAATATATAATCAAGTAGAAAGCTTGTGTGCATATTTCCATTTTTTGGGAAGTGCTTTTCTTAATTTCATGAGTTTATCACATTCCATATCCCACCAGAGTACAGGATTTCTGTGCAGTTTATTGTGGAAGGTTTTTCTGATCAGAGTATTTTTTAACAGCATTGATAAGGAGATTGCATAGAAAAATGTATTTATCAATAATGCCCAACGTACTATATTGGGAATCCAGGAGCTAATTGTGATATAATTCTTATAAAAAAGAATAATACTGAGCCCAATCAATTTTTTTAGATAAGAGACGAGAATGTTCTTTAGTAAGATGTACTTTTTCCATTGCCCGTATTATCATTTATAAGAAGAAAGTCTGAATCGATTATAGAATTAAAAAGTTTAATACCATTCGGATCATTCTTAGAACGGTTCCAGGGGGTATTGTAAGAGTTAAAATCACCAAAAAGGAGAGTAGCACCATGAAAACTAAGGAACGTAAAGAACTGATCCCATTCTGATTGGGAGACGTTTAAACCAGGCACCTTATAACACCCTGCAAGAACAACTTCAGGAAACACATTGAAAATTTTGATCGTACTAGTTTCCAAGTTATCAGATATATTATAAAGATTTCGAATTGAACAGAACTGTAAAGATTTTCTTATTAAAAAGGTGATCCCACCTCCATGATCCCAATGTGATTTCTATCGATTCTAAGAATATTATAGAATAAAACGTTTAAATTGCTTGTCCATAATAAGAAAAGTCTCCACTCCGACGAAGACATCGATATTTACAACCGAATGAACCTCTGCAATTCCAGAAAATAACTCTGAACTTAGCGCTAAAAGAATGTGTGCGATTTTGAAGAATCGTAGTCTTGATTATGGGCATTGTAATACTCCGAGATTGAAGAGAAGTCGGTGTCAGAACCGTGATGAAAAGAAGCGGAAGCAGCATTGTCAAAGATCTCTTGGTCTTCAGACCATTCGTTATGTAGAGTTATTTTCTTTAGAACTCTTGTACTACGAATTTAAGTGATCTACTGGTGAGAGTGAGATAAGTATCTCTAAGCATTTTAGATAAAGCTGATAGATCCTTGATGTAACATTGAGCCAAATCGACAGTATCTAAATTGCCTTTGGCTTTAAAACGAAATTCCTTGAGTATATCATATTTTATGATGTATGCATTACGGTGTTGCACAAGAGTCTCTTTAACATGCGACAAAGCAAGGTCCATTTTATCCGAGGCGGACTTGTTTTCTGACTTTCTTTTTTTTTTGGCCGGATGATCTTGCTTGTTATCGGAGCAGGATGAACAAAATCTTGGTTATCACTATTTCACTTTTCAGTCACAGATGCAGAAATTGTGCCTTTTAATAAAGATTCAGATTGTGATTTACTAGAAAAGCTCACGAATAGTTGTCTCTTAGCGGAAACTTTCATTTTAGATGTAGACCGTTGATTAGGGTTCATTGGAGTAAGTACTGGAAAATCTGAAGGTTTATCTAGCTCTTCTACTATTTTATCATTCAATGTATATTTAGATTTACCTGCTTGAGTAACAATGAGGGAAATATTATTCTTCTGAGAAGAGATATGAGTAGAATTAGGACACTGCTTCGCGAGATGACCCTCCTTCATGCACAGGAAACAAGACAGGTTATTGAATGAAACGAAGATTTTGTATCCCCATAATTGACTTGGAGATTAACTGGAAGTTTAGATATATCATCAGGATGGATGTAGAACTGTCTTCTGAAGCTCATTATACAGGGTGTTCGAACGAAGCTGGGTGGAAATTGAAGAGGTAACTCTATGCATATTCCAAGACGAAAATCAAGAGTAACAATATTGCGTTTGACGCTTTGCTAATTGGTTGCCTGTAACTAATTCGTCTTGGAATGTTGCATAGAGTTACCTCTTCAATTTTCACCCAACTTCGTTCGAACACCCTGTATGTAAAAAGTCTGCATCAAGAAGTTCAACTTTGACAAAGGAGATAGAAGATAAGAGTCTGATTGCCAGATTCTTAAAAGTGTTGGCCAATTCAGAATGGGGAATAATCGAGTAAACATTCGATAATATGACCCGTTTGGCCTTCATGGGGAGAAGTCTTACAGAGATCACGCGGTCCTTGATGGTAACATTTACATTACTGGATTTAAATCTGTCTGCAATAGATTTGTCAGAAAAATAAAAACAAATCCTATTGTTAACGATGCTTGAGGCGAATTTTATATTGACCGGGTTGACGATTGAACAACAAGTATGTAATATCTCTTTGATTGTAATATCGTCATGAGCATTTAAAGCAACAGCTTGGTCCTTTGTCGGGAAATTTTCCTTCTGCATAATATTAGCGTATGTTGAGGTTCAAGCAACATTAACTTGTTGAACATTTCCTTCTTGATGCATGATGAGGCGAGAGATTCCTGTATTCAAGAATGTAGGTCCCGTATAAGTATATGATAAAACACACTGACCCCAGCCGAACGGATGAGTCAGAAACGTACAAAACAAAGCAAAACAAAGCCTGGCTCAACAACACCTAAGTGAAACACACGCGGAACGGTGCGATAAATAGTCGTCTGAATGTTACGAGTGTAGTCTCACAATTGTATTGTTTTTAATGTCCTATAAAAATCATGTTTTATTGGAGGTATACACTTAATTCATCATGCCTTCTTTTATTTCTTCTGAAATTGTTCTATTATTAAGATACAGTAATGGTCGATTTATATTTCTTAAGATTACTGGCCTCCGTATTTTCATGTTTTTTTTTATGTCAATTACATGAAATGTATTATTCTAGTCAAAATCATATTTGAATTTATTGCTGCTTGAGTTTAACCTTTCTAGTTTCATCCACCGCATATTAAGCCAATTGATTACTAATCTATTGAATAAGGATAAAATGGCGTATCACTTTCACTTTCACTGTCTTCTATTTCCCCTGACCATTTTATTTTTTATGACCTTACAATAAATCTACTAGTTACATGTATTATGAATTCGTTGTTTTTCGATGTGAACAACATATATAGAAAGAAGAAGAATGAAATAGTTTTTATTTAAAAGTTTACCTAGAAAAATATTGAAAAAAGGTGGACTTATTCGTAATGGCTACTGAAATTATTATATATGTTCAGAAGCTATAAAAATAAGGGTTCAACTTCATCGTCAAGGGTTGCACCTTTCTGGTGTCGTACAGTTAATTTCTTTTAAATAACAGTTTTTTTTATTTAGTTTTAAATAAAATATGGTTGTGGGTGTGTTTGTGCCACACGTATGTGGTGTTGTCGGAAGAGTGCAAAAGAAGAGAGAAAAGAATACATTTTAGTGACGATGTAAGTTATAACTGATTCGTGCAGGTGTCTTGTGTACCTTTTTGTGGACACTGCGGATGGGACAATCGCGGTGTGAGTGTATTACTCAATAAATATTTGCGGACGGGACAATCGCGATTTGAATGAGTGTGGGTGCTTCACTTTTGGGCAGTGTACTATCTGCTTTAAGAGATCATTGACCCTCTTTACTCGAAAATCCCAATGGGCGAGTTTTGACATGCTCTTGTGGATTTTGCGAGTAAGCAGGTTTAATGTCATTCAACATTTTGGAAAGTGACTGAAGTTTTAATTTTGAATTACCCGTGACAAACTAGTTTTCCTGCGCCCCACGAGGTAAGCGTTATAATACATGTCGATACGGTCCTGGATTCGCCTGTGCTCGGCGAGCCCAACGGCCGGCGCTGCAGCCGGATTGGCAATCTTTAACTGCTAATATCTAATTAATGAAGCGTTTAACGAAATTTCGTCACTCTTGATTTTCGTCTTATTTCATCGTATAGAACCCCCCATTTCATTTAAGTCCATAGGTAGATTAACACCCTGTATATGTAGTGAGTGAAGTGCGTGCGTAGAAGAATGTGTGTGTAAGTAATGCGTGTGATCGGTGCGAGAGTTTCGGCGGGTGTAATAAAAAAAAAGCAGTCAACATCCAGCCTTCGTAATGTTGTCCCACATTGCCACTACCAAGATTGCTGTTATCACACACTTGCCACACTCATCCTTCCATAAAAATTTCTAAAAATGTCTTCCTTTCTCATATCCCATACTCTATGATAACCATTTCATCACACTAATATGTAGGGGCTAAGTATTTCAGAGATAAATATAAAAATTCTTATCATACTTCATAAATAAAGTAATTAACTGTTTTGATGAATCTTCTCTTTTACAACTACTTTCTGTATTAAGTCAAAGAATAGCATTGATTTTTTCGAACCATTTCTTTCTTACTCTTTCATTATATCGAAACAAAAATATAGTATTCTATCTAAAAAATGTGAAATAATCTTTATGTAACATTAAAAGATTTGATGCAATAAATTTTACTATTTGCTATTATTAGGTGTGCAAATTAATTCGGTTCCTTTTTTGTACGAAACCCATCTTTCTAACTTTTGAATTTTTCCTAACTGAAGTAAATGTTACGATAAGCATTAATGGGTAACACCCGGTTACAGCGCAAGCCTTTCATTAGTTTTTTCAAACATTTTTTAAAAGTGTTTTAAACTTTCTTGCCTGTCCTGAATGCGGCTTGCCCAACAGATAACAATCTACGTTTCGAAATCTTTGAAACCATTATTTGCACGTTTTGTACCTCATAGCATCATTACCCAAAGCGGAATAAACCATTTCTTTAGCTTCAGAAGCATTTTTCTTCGGTTCAGAACTAAAAAAAATGCAATGCCTCAAATACTCTTTGTCGAACAACATATTGTTTACTGCTATTAGGTAAAATTATAAATCGTTAATTGTTTTAATGTTCCTCAGAGTATACTGTTGCTACTTTCAAATTACCACAGGGCGGGAAAGGTATTTTAATTTGAATGGAAGTTACAAAGCATTAAATGCAAACGCACTGAATTAATCTGCACACCTAATATATTCTATGTGAAAAATGATAAAAAGATGGTGTAATCTTTCTTCCACAAGATCAACCGTTTAATAATTACTTAAAGTGACACTTATCAGCAAACATCCTGTGTAACAAATTCGACTTTAACATTATTGAATGTATAACATGTTCCTAACTTGTTACTTTTGCATTGTAATCTATACATATAAAAAGAAATGTCTTGACTAACTGACTGATTCATCATCGCAGAGTCTAAACTACTGAAGCTAGAAACATGAAATTTGAACAATGGGTTCCTTTTATGACGTAGACACCCGCTAAGGAAGGGTTTTCTGATATTCCATCCCTAAGAGGATTAAATAGGGGTTGAAAGTTTGTTTGATGATCCGCCGATTTTGAAGCATGCACTATAAAAAAAAATGCGGGCAACAACTAGTAAATTTATAAAACATTTTATATTTTACTATTCATAATGATGTTGAACGTTGAGAACGTATTGTATAGAAATTAAGAAATAGCTAATGGAAAAAAGTGCAAGTCTATTTGATTATAGTTCCTATATGTTTATTTATTTATCTTTTTCTTCTTTTTTGACTGTAGATGTTATGAGCATCAGTGAATTAAATCATACTATATGTATATAACAAGAAGTGCCAAATCAACTAACCAGACCTGGTTTTCTTAGACTTCAAAAAAATCAGGCGGTAAAACTGTACTTCTTTTGCTCCTGTGCTATTCTGCGTGCAAACTTCTAAGCTCTACATAGTACCAGCTCCTTAGAATACCCTTCTTACTATTAATTGCAAGATGTCCGGGTTACCATCTTCTCATCTCTGCGCAATAAGTTGAATAGCAGAAATTTTTTAATTTCGTATTTGTAGAGACCTTCAATACACCTTTCATGAAATAATTCTGTTAACTGAGTTATCATTTCTTTATTCCACTCTATGTAGTAGAAGTTTTCCTAGCTACGGACCGCATCTAATTCCGGACAGTAAAGATATTTCTCAAACAAAACACTCGATGAGTTTATTAGTTGCTGATGGGAGAGATACGGTGAAATGAAAAATAGGATGTTAATGTCAAGTAACATTCGCGTATTTAAAGATTCATTGTTTCGCTAGAAGCGAGAAACTCGGCATCGATTAAAGTTTGAACTACTACATTTAGCCAATTATATTGGCTAAAAAGAACGCGAATTATGTTATTATACGTCTTAGCAAACACTTTTTTAAGTGCCAATTTATTTTTTACATTTGGTGAAGTGGTTTCCAAGAGCACGTCTTCTTTGAAAAGGCTTATCGTCCTCTAGTTTCGAATTAAACGTTGTCCCCTATTACGTATATCCCAATGCAGATGAGCGATTTTTCGATAACGAAAACAGACATATCATTTGCAGCAGAAAATCGCTCGTCTGAATCAGATCTAAAAATCATAATCTGGTATAGTAAAGCATTGTCTGTGTTTGCCATTAGGGCATATGACGCAGACAAAGTTTGGATTTAGTATTCAATCTGCCTACGATGGGCCCAACAAGCTTATGCTAACATCCCAGAGTGCTCGGACAACTATGTTTGTGATCATTATGAGTTATTTTGAAGCTGTGCCATATTTATATTAGTTTTTATGCTATCTCTGGTACTAGGTGTCATTTATTGTTTTCTAAGAATCATATACTACTGTTATTTTACTATTTTAATTATTTGTCTTATTGACATGTGATTTATGCGTTAAGAATAAATGTATGTCTTACACTTTGTATTTATTGAAAGAAAGCCTTAAACTTCCATTCCTACGGCAACTTACTCTAATCGAAGAGTTGTAAATAATCATTAATTATGAATCGAACAGTAGAAAACCCAGTAGGAAATAATGATATTGAATACTATAAAACGCATTTTAGTCGGAGGTTCCAGCTAAACTGAAGTGTTAATGGTAAATTCTTTATAATCGCTTTACTCTGTTTAAACTAACTAATAACATGTTACAAGTAACGTTCTTTAACTTTCTTTATCTTTACTGATATTTGATGAATGCCATATAACTTTATTAATATAATGTGGTTTTTCTATTATAGTGAAGACACAACTAAATAAAACATCGGTTATGTTATAAATCCAATAGGTGCATTTGTTTTCTTGTTCTAAGTTATAGGAACTTTCGTATTAGCTAATATTGTATTTATATCTTAATGCGTTCAAAATATGCTTTTAAAACACAGAATAATTTATTCACCATTTCGACAATATATGTACGTTAATATGATGCACGATGGGCTTAAATTCAGAAGACATGTGATATAATTTATGCAATAATTTTGTATGTTTCCAAGAAAAAGAAAGAACTGAGAAAGGTTTTGTTGGAAAGATTATCTTTCTTCAGAATTTATTGATTGATCGGTACTTTTTACATTAATGACCAATGTCTTTCATTCGTTCTTATTTATTATATTATCTTTATTTATATTTATTTTATCTCTGTATTTATGCTATCTCTATAAGGCACGAGGATCTGAAGGACCCCTGCTCCCTATAAGTGGTAGGATACATATTAGGTAACTGTAAATACTTTTTAAATTTTAAACAGTACAAAAAATTCAACGCTCTTATCAGTATTTTTAGTTACTTTTCATGTAATTATAAGAACCATGTATATGTACTTTCTCATATTTTTATAGCTAATTAATTTCTTTATAAAAAGAATCTGTGATTCTTTATAAAATCTTTAATATCATTTTGTTTATACTAATTATTGAATAAATGTTTTAACATATTAGATGAAAATATTCACTCTAAGTTAATGAAGATATTGAAGCAGAATTCAGTCCAACCTGGTACTGAAAATTTTATCCAAACTAGGTAACTATTATTGAACATGATTTAATATTTCCTACCAGCCATATCAGTGCATAGCAAAATATGCATAGTACAAGCTTTTTACTATATTACCAAAATGGTATCAGATCCGGTTTTAGTGCCATCTTGCCGAAAAAACTACACCTCAGCTTGTATCATCGCTTGGACTAAAAGCACATCAAGTTTTTCAATATCCATAACACCAAATTAATTTTGTAAAATAGTAGAAAAACTTAGTAGTAATAGCAGGTTGGCCTATTTTCCTGTCAGTTTCTTCCAAAGTTTGGTAACAGATTTAGGGTCAAAATTGATACCCAGAGGTATTTCAGATAAATGTCCATCTTTCTAGATAGAAATTTTTCAAGATTTGGCGCCCGGTTACCAGTCTTGTTAATAAATGGTTATTGGGGTTATGATAAAACAGCATGATTATTTTGTTTACAGTATTTAGTCATAGATCAATTATTGTTATTTATTATTGAAGTAAATTCTGTTGCTACTTTTTCTCAATAACTGGAAAAGTGAACCACGACTTGTGTGTGATAAGCATGAATTGTACTGAGCAGAGGCACGCAATGGTTAATTTATGACACAATAGGTGGCACCACTTACAGCTTAAGAGTCAAAATATAGCACGAAATATAAAATATTCTTAGCAAAAACAATAATAATTTACGGATTTTCAAGATTTCATATAATAAATTGATTTTGTTCAAAGGTAAAATTCTAAAGATAATGTTAAATAACAGACTAGTTTAAAACTGCTAACAATAAATAAACAAATCAAATTTATGGGAAACTGATTTATATTCTTCAGAAGCACAAGATGTTTATTATTGTTATTTCATGTAAAAATTCTTCAATATTTTTTTTAATCGGTACACCATTGAAACGAAGGTCATTTTCGAAGACATATTATTTAAAAATATTATAAAGTATCATTGGTGATTTAAACTTGCCTGATTGTCGAAGAAATTCTATTATTTTCACGACTTTAATAAGAATGCAGTCAGTCAAAGTTGTGATTGCTGAAGTTACAGAAATTTTTAAAAACGTAAGATTGAACTAAAATACATTAATATGCTTTTTGTAATAAGCACAAATAGGAACAAATATATCTTCTTTCGTAAGATTCATGGATTCTTATTATTAGCCTCATATAAATCGCGATAGTTAATCCAAATACTGCATTTATATAATTAATTTAACGACAGTCTGTTAAAAAATATACATTAAGGTTTATTTGTGAAGGTATAAGCATTTTAATTTTTAGTAAGATAGTCAGAGCATCTCACACAGTTCATTCTGAATATTCACGACTGAATTGTAGTGTCATTCGACAAGAAACGCGTCACAACGTAAAGTTTTTTAAATGACGTATTACTATCATTTCAGATACATAAGTAGATAACTATATCGTATTCTAATTTAAATTTCAATGTTCTGCAGATTATGTGGTGTAGCTACATATTTATTGGAATAAAAAATAAGCATGTACAGCGATTTACTTTACATATGACAAATTTTCGTCCTTATAACATAAATAACTTTCCTGCCCATAATAAGCCAAAATTTGAATAATCTTCACACATACGATAAAACCCGCACATTTACATGTATTCACAAAAATTACGGAGATATCTTGTGATTATCCCTCCCACATGTTTAAAGTACTATTCACATATTAAGAAAACTAGCATAAATAAACAGCAAACAAAATTGTTCGGCAATTCGCAGAACGTTTTAACACTTCTTTAACCTCTTGTACTATGATTTAAGTGACGACAGTGCGTGCAACTGTTGGTAATAAAAAGGGTATTTATAAAAATTGAGACATAAGTGAGACTCATGCTTTTTATAGACGGCGTATAACATGTATCATAAGTCTGACCCGTATTTTTTATATTTGAATCGCAAAACGTACCACAGATCCATCTTGTGTTTCTTATGTTTGTTCCGTAAAACGTATCACGAGACTAATACGATGTTACAGTGCAAGTACTAATTCTGACACCATTTTTTATTTGTAGCACTGAAACTGATACAAGTATTCGGTAAGAAATTGTATACATGGATGTTTACAAAACACTGTATTTTTCAAACTTTAAAGGAACAACTACAGTTAACTCTCTTTACAAATTAACTGATACTGTACCTACAATTAGTGTCCCGAAAGTGTAATTCGCCCCTTTCAGCGTTTTATCCACAACAGAAAGTCATCGCTATCTAACTGCTTTTAACACAGTTGTAAGAAGGTGGGAATCATACAAAACAACAAAGATGCGCACCATCATAGTAAACCTTCGCAACATTTCTCATTGGTCTTCCCTCTAGTTTGCATACTTTACCTAATATACAGAGTGTTAAGCTACTTGTGGGCCGAAATGAAAGGGATGATTCTAGGCGTCGAGATAAGATAGAAATCAAGAGTGACGAAATTTCGTTAAACGCTTCATTAATTAGTTATTACCAATTGAAGATTGCACAAAATTAGGCAATCCGCCTTGTACTGCCGTCCGTTTGGCTGGTCACGCACAGATGAACTCAGGACCGTATCGATCGTATTGAACGAACGTTGAATAACATTAAATCTACTTACTCGCAAAATCCACATGACCATGTCAAAACTCGCCCATTGGGATTTTCGAGTAAAGAGGGTTAATGAACTCTTAAAGCAGATAATACGCAATGATAAAACACTCACACGCATCTAAATAACGATCGCTTCGTTCACGAATGTTCATTGAACAATACACGTGCACGATTATCTCATCCCCAAATTTGCATTAAAAAATACACACGCATCACGATTATCCACATGTATCACGCACTCGTAGAGTATTGCTTACACTGGCCTAGACAACATTAATATCTTAAATTGCAATTTTACGTATGTAGTTCAATAATTCAATATCACTACTTCCTTCAGTTTCCAATTTGCTTAAATTATTGAAATATTGAAATCAGCAAAATTTAACACACCGATAAAAGAACCACAATTATTTACTTATGTATCCGAAACGACAGGAATACGTCAATTTTTCAACTTTTTGTTAAGCCGCTCCTCTTACCGAATGATACTACAATACGGTGATGAACATTTAAAATGAACTGCCTGATATGTCTTGAGTGTATATCAACTAGGTGCGGCAGCGCAGCGGGATTGCTGATTTATAGGTGTTTTTCTTGCCTATATTACCAAAAATTTAATTGTTTGTAATTTGAAAAATAAACCTTTTTTATTGTTTTGACGTATAGGATTGACCCTCTAAGAGTGTTCTACTTTTTTCGTAACACCTTGTATGCACGTTTGTTATTGTGTATTGATATCAAAGAAAGAACCGAAAAGAAGATACGAAGGGGTACCCACGATACTCTTAAATATTCTTTATAGGATAGTATATAAAGCTGCTATATCTGTGACGATTAATGCGCTTCACAGCGACCGCCCTCTTCTGACCGAACATTCCGGTCGTTCGTTCCCTCCAATGTTATTTAGAGCGGAAGTATATGGCAAATTGTGGATGTTCAAACGACTAAGTATTCTCTTTTTCGATCGAGGTAACGGGGGCAAGTAAACTTGTTTCATGATAAAATTAAATCAGTTATAAACGGACTGAGATTACGTATAAACAACATCAGAGGGAAACATATTTTAACAATTTTATAGTATTCACGATATGCTTAATCCTTTCTTCGAGAGCCGTCCAATTCATGGAAAAAAGCAATGGTATATTATATTATGGTATAATATGGTATATTATCATTATAATATATAATCGAAATTACGAATGTGTATGAAATTCATTGATGTGCAGAAATAACAGAATATGAAACAATAAGAATATTAAAGTAGTTTATAAAATTTTTACTAGAATTGGAATGAAACGCTCTAGTTGGGAGGAAACAAGAACTATGAAATTCTAAGATAAAATTGCTAAAAGATTGCCAAATGAATTACTCTAGGCATGTCTAATGGAATTTCAGGAGAAAAAGAAAAGAGTAACAAGAGTCGGAGAAAAAATGTACTACGTAAAGAATAGGATATCAGGTCGGGAAGCAGAAACCTCAAGGAAGGAAATAAATATAGAATATAATTAATTTATTAATACAGAAAGAAAAGAAAAATTAAAAGTAGATACAATTTAATAAAATACAAGAAACTAAACATAACAAAATATACGTAATAAAAACGTTTACTCTAAATACCTCTAGATACATGAAGAAAAAGGAATAAAAAAGTTTTCGAAGCGTTATAAATAACAAGATTTAGATATGGAAATGAGAAAAGCGATAATGAATTCCAGTAAAGTGAGGATAGCAAATTACTGACAATATAAGTAATCAGTAGTATACTTAGCAAAAGGGAAACAAAATCGAACAGAAACGCGATTGCGTTATTAAATGGTATAAGGAATGCTATAAGTTATTTACTGTGGTCATGGATACTATTACACATAAGTTACATTATGACGTTTTCTTGAAACCAGTTTATGTTCCTTGTCCAGCGACATCTGGCGCTTTACATGAGTTTTGCAATTTGAAAATTCAGTAGATTTCTAATACAAATTTATTGAAGTAGTACATACTCTGCCACGTTTCGATCTGTGTAGAAAACCTGCTATTATAAAATGTGCTTGGTGTAAAACGTATCTATGTATAGAACATTTTTTTGATGAACATCATCTTTGTGAAAACTATATCGAATGAAATACATGTATACTTATATTCAAAGTGGAATAAAAATCTAAATAAGTATGAAACAAATGTTTATGTATTTTTATTATGTTATTATGTATAAGCCTGCTGTTATAAGATGTGCTTGATGTAAAAAGTATCTACCTTCAGAACATTTTTTTGACGAACATCACCTTTGTGAAATCTATGTCGGGTGAAATACATGTATACTTCCATTCAAAGTAGAATAAAATGTTAAATAAGTATGAAATAAATGTTTATACATGTAGATATGAAACATAGCGCAATGTATGTAATATGCCATCGATCTTCATATAATATTTTATATTTTGCTGTTTTTATGTTATCATACTCATAATCGTCAGATATTATGACCTTTAACAAGAAAAAGAAATCCGAGTACTGTGTGTTGTCGGGCTGCAATCGCGCGCACAGTGTACGTTACGTCCTGTATTTAGATAAGTCGGTGTTGCATCGTAAAAATAGTTTATATGGTTGAATTCAGAATAAAATACGTAATATTTTTAGTTATAATGCAAACGTAAAATTTTTTAAAATAACGTAAGAAAAATTGTTTTTTTCAACAAGGAAGACCTTTTAAAAAATTTTCTTAAGGTAAAATCGTGGCGCTCATTATACCGTTAAGCTTTCATCTAAAATATTTTTCTCTGTCTCTTGTACTTTAAGAGATATATGCGAAAAAATAAAAGTGTTGATTTGACTTTGGGGTTTTCACGCTCTTGAAGGACGATTGAGCCCAAATGAAGCATACTGTTATTCTTGTCTTGGATCATTCTATAATCCCACAAAGTTTCACTGAAATTCGTGAGTATCAGTTCGTGGTATTCCCTTGTGAGTACATTACGAGTGCGTGATACATGTGGATAGGTAGATTTGAGAAACGCTTTCTTAGACTTTTTTTTACGCGGTGTTAGAAATTGAATACAGAAATATTACGAAGCAAACATTAACCGAAAAATCAGCTTTCTCTTAACGTGTTTTCTGAAGGGTTTCTTCGAGAGACCCAAGCCACATCATGTTAAAGTATTGGTCGGATATATGATTTGTATAATAACAGTTTGAGGTTTGTTGGTAGTTAAGGTGGCTTAAAGAGGTAGTAATAACATGAGAGTACTGCTATTCCTTTCTTAGTTGTTTTTGTTATGTGTTTGATCCAGGTGATTTTATTATTTATGTGGATGTCAAGGTATTTCACTGCACGTTTCAACATCATTCGTATCATCAAATGCAT
>JAOPTO010000580.1:22576-34655 GCA_033822845.1 Tetrapedia diversipes | reverse complement strand
AACCACAACAATGTTTTCTTATCTTAATTTTATGCAACCCTTAATTTTATTTCCTTTTTATCTTTCGTACTTACACGCTCTCTCAGACCTCAAACAGAAGTGAACTCAACACCACTCAGCAATCATTCAAGCACACTCATTCTCGCCAACATACTTTCATACACCACATTCATACCAAACATTCACACTAATTGTTCCCAACAAAAATTATATTACTTCTAAAATGCTTCGTTTCGTCCCCTACCTGTTTCGTGACTCGCTCTAATTACCACGTTAAAACGTCGGACGCCCACGCATCTCGGTTCGTCAGAACTTCCCCTATTAATCGAACGTCTCCAGTAAATCGTTCGAGGACCGGGAATTTCGCCAGCGATCGCAATTCACCAGGCGGCGTGGGGGGTTGGGAACCGGCACCGGGAAACAAACGGGACGCGTTCGTATTCGTATCCAAGGACGAGTTCCGGAGGGTAGAGAGTTCGTTTAAGTCGACACAGTAGTATATAGCGACGGCCAGGGCCGGCACAAGACAGATTCAGTGCGTTCGCCTGAACTGGGCCCCGAAATTGTAGAAATGCGATCGAGTGGATGCAAATTTAAGAAAATGTGACAAATGCTTGAGAGTCAAGCGATAGCTATGTGAATCTAAAATGTTTGGACTAGAGTGTTTCTAAGGCTCGAAAGATGAGCACTAGAGAAAATGTCGCGACTGAGGAATTTTGTTCTATTCTTTCGATAGAAAGCAAAACAGCAAATTCAACAAATCTTAATGACGTAATCAAGGGCTTGATGGCAAAAAAAGCGAGAAAAATAATTTAATATTCATCTTACAAAAAATATGTAATATGTAACACCCTTTGTATTGAAGTGTGATAAAGAATTCTTCATTGCGAAAATTGAGTATCTGATTTAAATATGTATTCTGGTTCCGCAAAATTGTTGCCCCCGGGCCCCGTAATAGGTCACGCCTGCCCTGCCAACGGCGCCCGCCTCCAAGAAGCGATCTCCCTCGATTTAGCCCGCGAGATAGCGTCGGCCCCGGGCTTTATGCCGGGCGCAGTTCGAGGAAAGTTCCCGGAAGTCGTTAAAGAACCGAGTGACCCCGCTGTAAAATAGTGGGCCGGGTACACACACAATCGGGTGGAATCCCAGTTTCACGCGGAGGCAACGCGACAGGTTGCCTCGCGGACGATTCCGGGACGGCGATCAACTGTGTCACGGTCCACAGCCGTACAATGTAGACACGTTTTCGATGGAACACCGTAGTTTTCCAGGATTCAGACAATAACGGACACGAAGGTTTTAGTGGAGTTCAGAACACAGGTTAGTTCTTACAAGTTTGGGTTTTTATACGGGGACTTCGGACGAAGCTGGGAGAAAATTGGAGGGGTGACTGTATGGCACATTCTAAGACGAAAATCAAGAGTAACAATATTGCGTTTGACGCTTTGTTTATTAGTTATGAGCAATTAAAGAAATGGGCTATTTTACGCCTGAGAGCAGGCAACTGGGCAACACGGTAGGTACCCCGTTTCTTTAATTGCTTATAACTAATAAACAAAGCGTCTAACGCAATATTGTTACTCTTGATTTTCGTCTTAGAATGTATCATAGAGTCACCCCTTCAATTTTCTCCCTGCTTCGTCCGAACACCCTGCATAATTTAATAGCATGAACAACTTTTCAACTTAACAATTTCGATGAAAATCAAGGGTAACAATATTGTGTTTGACGCTTTCTTAACCCACCTTGAAAAGTTGAAGTCACTCAGTCAAACAGTTTATTAATATCGTTTCCATTTTTTTACATTGGAAAAAATTCTGTGCAGTTTGGATTTTTATTTTCTTTAAAATCGTGTGACTAAAAGAGTTAACGTAACTTCGAAATTTCCGTGTAACATTTAACTTCCTTAACACTAGATTTACGAACACTTCTTGTACATATGTTTCTAATATTTATATATTAAGGAATAGGTATACATAAAAAAAAAATTTGAAATTACAAAACTGAGAGGAAAATAGATTTGGATATACTTACAAGTATCGCACTATCAATAAAACTCAGCAAAAATTGTCACGATTAGTAGTAATTATTTTTGCAAATTTTACTCATGATCAATCAATCATTTTTACTAGTGTTAAATGAAACAGCAGTATCCTTTTCTTTAGGTGTAGCAACCTTGTTTTTTAGTTATAACGATAGCTTATAACGGTAACGTTAAACGATTTCATATCTCACTTCAAGCAATGCTTCGAATTAACAAATGCTCCTCCATTGTTTCGTACGAAGCAAAGCAAACAATCGCAATTTCGTTCGCATTAATTCGCTGTGGGTGACAAGCGCAAAACGAAATCAGCGAACGATTTCATGGAAATGTAAACTGATTTACCTTGTCACACGATCTTGTTTCGCTATGTTGTACGAACTCACGTTATGCTGTGCTACATCGATGCAGCAACAGTTGTTATGCTTTGTGCTGTTAGCGATTTCCAATGATTATAACCGGCTAATGACAAACGCACAGGTGTAGCGACATGAAAAAGGGCTTAAACACCAGACAGCAAAGCTGGTTCGATTGAAAATGGAATGCAGCGTGAACGAAAAAAGAATGAACGATGAGCACGAAACGTCGATGGCGTCCAGTGAGACTCGTGAAAAACTGACTATCGATAATATCGGGTTACCTGGTAAAAATAATGTTCGATTTCTGTAAAATATAGCGTTTCTTTACTTATTACTAATAAATATTATTGTAAAAATTTGTAAAACATAAACATGTTTTGATCATGAACACCTTGATGGATCGTAATATTTGTATCGATCAAACACACTTCAATATTTTGTTCTCGTTTGTACGTTAAAATTTTACGTTTAGTTTGTGTGTTAAATTTTTGTAGAAAACTGGGAATTCGACTCTTTTCAGTAGATATATTAATACAAATAATGTAAATAAATTTTTGCGTAGGATGTGAAAGATAATGCATGAAATACGAGATCTAGAATTCGGATTATCGGTGAATGAAAAGTTGGAATATTAATCAATTGTGAATTTTTCGAAGATTTCACAGGAATTTATAAGACCATTGAGCACTTTATAAACAAAAAATTAAAAATTTGTTTTCTTCTTTCTAATGTAGTTAACCCTTTGCACTCGAGCAGCGCTGTTATGACGCCTGGGATGTTTGGTGCGTCCAAAGTACAATATTTAATAGATTCAATGCAAAAATAAATAAATTGATGAAACTTTATTATTTGAATACGCCTTTCCCAGTATAAAATAATTTTAAGATACCTGTAAAATATTTCCCTAATATAGCTTAAGTGCAAAGGGTTAAATTAACACTTTATGGCTTAAGCATGCTTCGTTTGTAAATTTTATAACATTCCTTTATACGAAATCTTAGTTTTTAATGTTCTATTGTTCTGCCGTAAAAAAATATCTTCATCATTCAGAGCATGAAAAATCGTAGAAGCTTTAGGGGTCGTTTTCACCCCCTTTATAAGATTTAATATCGATGAAAAAATTGTTCCATGCAGGACCCATTATGCTCTGTATACATACAAAGTTTCATTGAAATCAGAATTTTAGGATTAGGTGAATCTCCTTGTAATATAGTGTACGAATACTTTTCGGATCCACCGTACTTCCGTCACTGTATCTATCTATGGTTAACGGAAAAAATAAACCGGTACTTTTCTCTTCTTCTATCCGGATTTTTCGCGTGTTCCCCGTTAAATAACCGTCGCTCGTTTTCGGATAGATCGATCGTCGCTGTTAAACGATTCATTCGATGGAATCAAATCGTGTAAGCGGGTTCGCGGGACGAATTCAACGACGATTTCGAAATAGTCGGACAATCTTGATATTCCATTGGAATAGCAGCAGTTCCAAATTGAAAATTGTGCTTTAAAATATATGTCGGTTTAATATTCGATTGCTCTAGGATCAATTCGCACTGGAAACGTGTGTGTATCTGGAAATTACGATTTATAGATCGTCCGAATTTGAATTGAGTCAGACGGTGAGTAAGTTAAGTGTTGAAAAAAATTAATGAGAAGATAGGATTTCTTCGCTTCAAGAATCTACGAAAATATCTGTCTAAAACTATTATATAGTTTTTGCTACATAATATATAAGTAAATATATACTTAATAATATAATAAAAATATAATAGTATATTATATATAATATAATAATACATAATAAATAATATATAATACAGTAACAATAATACATAATATATAATATATAACACAATAATACATAATATATAATATATAATATAATAATACATAATATGTATATACTAACTTTATATATCACCTGCTGTAATTAAAAAATAAAAATTAAAATTAAATTAACTGTATAATGATATTCATACTAACCAACTGCAACGTAATTATTATTGTTTTTATTTAAATATAAAAATTAAATCCAACCAAAAATTTTTTGGACATTGGTTGAAAGTGCTGTAGTATACTAAAGAAACAAAATTAAAATTGTATATTTCTTTGTTTCTTTTTTAAACTCTGCGGCTGTGATCTCAGTCTCCCGCATACAACGTTCATTATTTTCGTAAATATAATTACAGTCTTGCGCACTCAACGGTTGGTCGCAATGATTTACGTCACTCGCAAAAGATGCATTAACAAAAGTGTTTCAAAATTTTCGAAACACTATGTACATCACGTTTACTAAAATATTTAGTAAGATAAACGAAGAAATCGAGAATAGCAATGGCGGAGCCGGCCGCCATCTTTGAAGTGACCGCCATTAGTTCAACTCGCGGCCGACATTAATCCCTCATTAATTCGGCGATAACCGGGCAAAAACGAGCGGCGCCCTTTTCTGTTGGCACGTCAACGCGGCAGGTTCCGCTGATGCGATTTTAATTAGAGGAAGTTGCCGCCTGATCGTCGTGCGTACACACGAAACTGGTGGCTCCGCGATGTGGCGCTGCAAGCTCCGTGCCTTATTATGCGAGCCGCTCGCGAATCTGTTGAAACTCGTAAGTTCGCGGCGCGTTGTTCGATTGCGAATTCCTGTTTTTATATTTTTTTAACCCAGTTTTCTATGCAATCGAATTTGGGCCCAACGAGCAGCTCGGCCGAATCACGCTGGGCGACGAACGCTTTAACCCTTTGGCTATGAAGAACGCATGTTAAGTATGCGCTTACTACTGTAGCTACTGCTGATAAAAGTTTAGAGAGGAGAGAAGACAATAAAAACATAATTTTATGGTCTGCAGATATTATCTATACATATATTTATTTTGAGAGTGTCAGAGGTAACAAGTGACACACTTTCATTTGTATTTAACATATATTTTTATTTGTAAATATATGTAAATATTGTAAATTGTAAATATATTTGTATTTAACAAATATAATTTATTTAACATTGAAAATAAAATTATAGATGTAACTAAATTCTTTCTCAAATGTTTTTTTTTTTTACTAGTCATCGAACACACACACATCGCTTACGAACGTCAGCTAGGACCCAAAAACACGCACCCACAGATGGCCCTCCATTTGCACTCTCCCCCTGCCTCTCGTTCTTTCATACTTCAAGGCCCATTCTCAATAATAACAATCACTCTCACATTCGCACACCTTTCTCTCTCTCTCCCTCCCCCCTCTCTCTCTCTCGCTCTTTTATACCTTAAGGCCCATTCTCAATAATTACAATCACTCCCACATTCGTCCATCTCTCTCTCCCCTCCCTCTCTTTCTCTCTCTCTCTCTCGCTCTTTTATACCTTAAGGCCCATTCTCAATAATAACAATCACTCTCACATTCGTCCATCTCTCTCTCTCTCTCTCTCTCTTTCGTTCTTACATACTTCAAGACCCATTCTCAATAATAACAATCACTCTTACATTTTCATTGTTATCATGATAGAACACTATTTATGGAATAACATAGAATACGAATTTTGTTTATCGTACTATTTTTCATAAATTACATAATTTATTTTCGTTCACCCTTCGGTCTTAAACTTTGTTCGCTATTATACTCACTTGGTAGCTCGCGAAATTGGTTCAACGATTTAGACACCATTTTCTGCGAAATTGAATGTAAACTTATTGTTTTCATGGTTCATTTAATTATCTTCAACGTTTCGTGATTTTTTTTTAATTATTGAGAACTTTTTAATTAAAATATTCCATTGGGTAAATACGTGGACGTTTTCTATATCTTAGAACTTATTTTCAGTTTTATTTCTTATATTTTCTTGTACTTTCAACTCCAAAAGCATTGCTATGAAAATAAAACAGAAGCAATTTTAGTCTCTCCTATAATATTACGTGACTAAAGTTAAATTTTGCAGCACCTACACGCAAATGTTAAGCATTTAATTCACTATACCGTGGATTTCGAGTTACTCGTTAACCATTTTCTCTCACACCCACGAAAATCCGTTCCACGAACGGAATTCGAGCACTTAGCGAAACTTGCCTGCATAAATAGGTGCCGGATGCTTTCATCTTCAATAATCGCGCGCCAGAACGTGCCTCTTGGCGCCAGGAGCGTTCTCACTGGAACTCTCGCGCCAGTGGTTCTTTGGTTCCCATCCTTTTCAGGAATTCAAAATATTTTGCTTTATCAACCTCGAGAGATATTCATTAGAAACCATACATACCTAAGTATCTGTTGTCATTACACGAGATCTGGATTATTGAATTAAATTGTTTACCACTGTCACTTATTTATGGAAACTCTTATGCTACATAGATAGGTACTAGGTGGTTCTTTGGTTCCCATCCTTTTCAGGAATTCAAAACATTTTGCTTTATCAACCTCGAGAGATGTTCATTAGAAACCATACATACCTAAGTATCTGCTATTATATGAGATCTTGATTATTAAATTAAATTATGTTTACCATTGTCATTTGTTTATGGAAACTCTTATGCTACATAGATAGGTACAGTAACTGATCAAACAATGAAGCCACCCATTGGTATCTACAGTAACGGACAAAAGTTTAAAACCAAAGAATCAAAAAAATTAAAGTAATTAATTTATAAGGAATAGCATGATAAATAAAATTTGCATTCTGTGCTAATCAGCAAATAGTATTCTATCATAAGAACAATAAAAATGAATGTATAGACAATATTTACAAACCATAAAACTATGTTCTACATTGTTCTCTTGCCGTAAACTTTTGTCCGCTAGTGTACGCGTCCATAACAGTCAAAGAGTTAATTATTACTTTATCAGTGTTGAGGTAAAGGAAATATTTATTTCTACCTGAAAATTCTGCAGGCTGAAATGTTTTAGGGACGCGGTAGCTAGTTATAAAAGTTCTTTTCTGTTCTTATTGTGCGCCAGTCGTATAGACACCACCGATACTTCTTTAATAAATATATAGTCATTTTTCTTCTAACACGAGTTTTTTTTACATAATCCCTGAATAATCCAAAAAGCAACTTCTTATTTCCTTTTATACTTTGGGACATCTAAAATTGTATGCCAACTTGTTCTGTTCACGCGTCGATCACGTGAACATCTTCTTTTTCTTCATTTCCACTGTCTCGCTTCGTTGGACGAGCCATCTCGAGACTCGTACGGAACAAATACTTTTCGAAGCCACTGTACACTCGCGCGGCAAAGCATCGCCCGTTGATCTGCATCGAGCCTACAAGTTCAACCTGGTAGAAACGGGCCGAGAGAGGAACTAACGAGATCACCGGCGCTAATCCGGCCGTTTTATTAATCCGTGGACAGAGAGATCAAAGGGGGGGACTCGGACACCGGGAAAAATCGCGCGAGAAGTCGCAATTTTTCAACGACAACCGGGAAATATCGAACTACCGTCCTGACCCCCGCCGCCCCTTCAAACCCCTCGGTTCCTTTTTGAATAGCCGATTAGCCGGGTTCAGTTAAATCTCTGTAAACGGATTCAGTGTTCCTGAACGAACAAAAGAGCCGCGGGACGATCGGTGTCCGATCAAGCGACACGACGCAGAGGGTCCCGACGCTGGCTCAGTGGTTCTCAACCTTATCGAAACACAGAACACTGTTGGGGTTATTCTTGTAACTAGTTTATTTCTTTGTTTATTTGTTGATGTTGGAAATAAAACACGTCTTATTCGGACAAATAAAAATTAATGTTTTAGAAGAGATATACATGCGAGGTCGAACTATGCCCTGAAGAGGGGGGAGGGGAGGGAGAGGAAGAGGGAGTGGGAGAGCAAGAGAGAATGTGAGAGGGAGAGAGAGGGAGGGAGAGATGGAGGAAAGAGAGGGTGAGATAAAGAAGGAGAGAAAGGGAGGGTGAGATAGAGAGGGAGACAGAGGGAGGGTGAAATAGAGAGGGAGAGAGAGAGAGAGAGAGGGGGAGAGGGAGGGGAGAGAGGGGGGAGAGGGGGAGGGAGAGAGGGTGATATAGAGGAGAGAAAGGGAGGGTGAGATAGAGAGGGAGGCAGAGGGAGAGGGGGGAGAGAAAAGGTGAGAGGGAGAAGGAGGGGGAAAGGGAGGGTGAGAGAGAGGGAGGCAGAGGGAGAGGGGGGAGAGAAAAGGTGAGAGGGAGAAGGAGGGGGAAAGGGAGGGTGAGAGAGAGGGAGGGAGAGGGTGGGTGAGATAGAGAGGGTGCGATAGAGAGGAAGAGAGAGGGAATGAAGTTTATCGAATTGAATATCCATTCAAATAATCCGTTCCCAAATCCATTACTAAAAATGATACATGCATCGAATATACACAGTAATGAAAATAATAACATACAAAAATATTCAAGATATATCGAGTAAACTAAATTACTATTTAAGTTCCGCTTCTTCAGTTGTCCCTTCAAAATATTCGAATTTTCCCAAAAAGCTGCAGTCTATTCGTTGCACGATATCCTCGTTAATAGTCTTAGCTGATCATCTTACGATGACCTGCGCACCAAATGTACCGAGACAGGGCGCTATGGATCTAAGATGACAGGGAATTGACCGAACGATGGTTAACAGCGCGCGAGGAGAGCGAAACAATGTCGCTTGAAAGATTTATCGTGTTTGTATCTTGTCTGGCGGTGCTGTAAATCATTCGGATCGTCGCGTACGGCGACGGATGGCCTTAATTAGGCTCGCGACAAGCAGCATCGCCGGAATAAACCGTGTTGTAGTTAAAACGGAAACACGAGACGCTTAATGTTGCTCGCCATTATCACACACGATCGATTGTTAAACCTTCGTGATCACTTTCATAAATAAATAAATAAATAAATGATTTCTCTTATCGTCTGTTGATTACATTTGTCACCATTGTATGAGAATTGTGTTTTTCCGTTATTAATGGGTTTGTTTCTTTCCGTTTAAATAAATAAATGAATATACAGTAGCAGAGAAAAGTTTAACCCTTTCGCTACGGGTGGGTTCACCGCCGCGATACTCCCACTGAATAGAGAATTTTTGCGACAAAATTGCATGGCTCACTATAACCTAAACTACTTTGACGGTGTTTAAAAAAAAAAAAAATTTCTCAAAACAGGGTATTTATAACGTCTTAACATGCACACTTTTAATTACAGTTCGAGAACCACATAACTGCATACGCTCGTCGTATATACAATGCACAACGTTGTATGGAGAGCGACTACAGTCGTCCGTAGTACCTCAGTGGCATCTTATGGAGGGCGACTATAGTCGCCCGTAGTAGCGAAAGGGTTAAGGCGAGAGGACAATGTAGAACATTGTTTCATAGTATGCAAATATTGTTCGTTATTTATTGATTAGAATAATGACGATCAAAATAATTATATGAACCACACTTGCTTACTATAAAACTATGGCTGACATTGTGCTGTTGTCTTAACCCTTTTAGTACCGAGCAAATTTAACGAATTTGCTAAGGTATGGGAGAAAGCTCATAAAAACGAAAGTAGGAATGATATTTACAAAATTCAACAACAAGCATATTGCGGAATAAAAGAAAAAATTGAAACATTGATAACGTTTTATAAATTTATTTTGAGATAGAGCTCTCTCGCGATGCAAATAGTTAGGCGTCATGGCATACGCAACGATACATCGTCGTTCGGTACTGAAAGGGTTAACCCCTTGCACTATTCGGAACCTCGGAAAAAGTCAGGCTAAACGCGGCTGCCTCAATTGTCGCGGTGAACGACGAGCGGTGGAGCGCGCGTGTCGAAACTTGAGACTCATCTTATCCACGCGATGGAACTCTTGTGAAATTCAAATGAATTTGAATCAAAAACTTTTATATATACTTTAATTATCACATAAGGTTAAAACAAATTCTGAATAAGTAATAATAATATAATTAATTAATAACGAAATAAAAATATGTAAAAGCAAATCCACGGTAGTAGTATTTGAACTCAAATAAGTTTTTTGATTCACTCACTAATATCAAACCTAAAACTGAAAGACACAATATAAATAAACGATTAAATATCAATTTTGCCCGAAATTAAGACCACGAGTCAGACTCGTGATATTCATGTTTGGCCTACAATTTTCATCACGAGTCAGACTCGTCAAAATAGTGTAAGGGGTTAAGCTTTTGTCCGCTACTGTATATGAACAATATTTGTATACTATATAACCATGATTTTCATTGTTCTATCGTTTTAAACTTTTGTCCACTACTGTACACTACTTTCAAACTATACAGTTCATATGTACAGTAGCGAACAAAAGTATAAGATCGAAGGATGAAAGAAAATCAATTAATTAATTAATAATAAAAAATAGCAACGATAAATAAACTTGTGTTTTACATTTTCCTCTAATCTTAAACTTTCATCCACTACTGTAACTTCGGAATTAAAATTCATCCGGATAATCAAGAGTCTACTTTAGAATGCTCGCGTAGACGACTGTAGCGTTTAAAAGGCACAGTATCATTCCACCTTCGTTCTTCGAAGCGATTTGCAACCGCAATCGAGGAACAAAACAGCAACGCAAATCTGACCTGTGCACGAACAGTCAACATCAACTGCCGCGAGGAATTAATCACAATTAAAGAGTGAATTTCA
This sequence comes from Tetrapedia diversipes, assembly GCA_033822845.1. Taxonomy (NCBI): domain Eukaryota; kingdom Metazoa; phylum Arthropoda; class Insecta; order Hymenoptera; family Apidae; genus Tetrapedia; species Tetrapedia diversipes. The sequence continues at coordinate 23,665 of JAOPTO010000580.1, read as the reverse complement.
GCGGGCTGTTCGTGCCGACGAAAACGTCGATCGCCGCAATGATCTAGCTCGACCCCGAAGCACTTTTCCGAGATCCAGCGATACGTCCCGAGCACATTCAATTATTCCTAATTGCAAACGTGCTCCTGCGTACGTACAGTAGCGGACAAAAGTTTAAGACGAGAGGACAATGTAGAACATAGTTTTATGGTATGCAAATATTGTCAGTACGTTCATTTTTGTTATTATTACGGTAGAACACTATTTATATATACAGGGTGTTCGGACAGCCTTGGGCTTAAATTGAAAGAGTAACTCCCTGAGACATTCTAAGACGAAAATCAAGAGTAACGATTTTGCGTTTGAGGCTTTGTTTACAAGTTATAACTAGTTAAAGATATCGTTTAATCCGGACCGTTCGACGCTTGAGAGCGGGTAACCGAGGCAACTCGGTCGGTAACGTCGCTAAGTCCACAGTGGAGAGAGTCCCGCTCTCAGGCGTCGAACGGTCCGGACTAACCGATTTCTTTAACTAGTTATAACTCGTAAACAAAGCCTCAAACGCAAAATCGTTACTCTTGATTTTCGTCTTAGAATGTCTCAGGGAGTTACTCTTTCAATTTAAGCCCAGGGCTGTCCGAACACCCTGTATATGGAATATGTATAGGAAAGTTCTATAAAATGATTTTCGTAGAACGGAAGATGGAATTCAGGTATGAAAAATAAAAGTGAAGCGATTAAAATATTAATAAAAGTATATTTAAAACAATTTAACAAAAACAACTTAAACGACTTTACAACTTAGCAACTTCAACACTCTTTCTACGTTCACAATCAAAACCTTTCGTCCAATACTTTCTGCCTCGCGCTCGCATTTTCCCCGCCAACTATGGTTTGCATTCTCCTGTTGTCTTAAACTTTTGTCCTCTACTGTAAGAGGTTTTAGGATGTTAGGATCTTGTGAACTAGGTATTAAAAGGGATGTTAACAACGATAAACTATTTATTAACAATCAAACAAACTCGCAGAAAGATAACTTTGAATGATATAAAGAAACGCGAGAAGTGCAGAAGTGCCTGCACAGGCTGCTAGCTGCTAACTAACTTTTTA
>JAOPTO010000580.1:0-19405 GCA_033822845.1 Tetrapedia diversipes | reverse complement strand
AAGTTATTTTTATATAAATATATAGGAATTTCAGGATAAGTTGTACATATATGAATATTTAAATATTTAAGGACAAGTTATTTTTATATAAATATACAAGTATTCAAGGATAGTGAACGTTTAATACGCTACCGACCAGAAGTTTGGAATCATCCCTGGAGATTTTAAGAAATGTTTGACTCTAAGGTGTTTAAAATAATGGCATTACAGAAAGTGTACCATGGTAAAGGAGACTGCTATTAAAATTAGCAATATTAATTTCAGACGAACGATAAATTGTCATAAGTGATTCCAAACATTTGGTCGGCAGTGTATTCATTGTACACTGTCGTTCATAAGTACCGTGGACAATTGATCGAAACATTGACGACATCTGATCCGTTGTTGTGACTTCGTAAAAAGTAGTTGTACAGATTGCTACAAATGCTGAAACTCGAAATTTCACGAAAAAGTAGAAAGTGAGAATGGCATTTGTTGGAAAAAGTATGATGAAAATTCAATTCATGGATCTTTAGAGTATTCTTAGCATTCGTAACTAAAATAATCACGAAGTTTCGCTAATCTTGAAAACGTGCAGAAAACTGTGATGAAAATGATAGAGGAAAGTTGCTAAAGGTGTCACGTAACCAAACAAATAAACAAATAAAAAGTTTGAAAACTCTTCTTCTTGACGATCATTGTGAGAGTCAGTTGCTTTTTCACGAATTTCAACAGCAGTTCAAAGATTGCTGGCGTTTCAATCAAGTGTCCGCATACTTACGAACAACAGTGTATATGTAAATTCTGAACACATTGCGTAAGGATCACGAGGTATCTCGTTTTAATGCTTTCTTATACACGCGTAATTCACGGCTCGAAATAATTTGATCTGTTTCTTATGTTGGTTGCGTTTGTCACGTTTCGTTGTTGTATAATAAACAGGTAACACTCGAGAATTCACAAGTGTGAATTAACACGTTCGCGGACAGTAAAAAGCTGAATGAGGTGCAAAAATAGACAAAATTAATTCTGATATCCAAAATGTGATTAGACACATTTTGTAAGAGCAGTCGGAATATCACATTTTAACAGTTATATTCAATGAACGCTATAGCATCCACGAAAATATTTAAATGAAGGTTATATAAAATTAAATCAATAATAATTGGTTTCAAAATTTGAATGCTACAGCGAACGTGTTAAAAAAGCTACTTGCACCCACTGTGCTCGGTTTCTTTTGGCGAACTGAGTGCCGTACGCAATGTGTTACTATAAAGTGTGTTAACCCTTTGCACTCGGCTGTTTCCTCTCATGGGACATCGTAATCTTAGCATATGCTAATTTCGCAAATTTTCAGACGTTAGTTCAGACCCGGACGTTAAACAGTCATATATGTAAATTTTAATATACGACTTAACTAAACTAAATGAAGTTTAATATACGTGAATCATAGTAAATATTTGGAATTTGAAAATTTTTGAAGTTAGTATGATTAAACGACTAACGGTCGCCTCTTGAGTGCAAAGGGTTAAAAGATAGAGTAAGATTGCTATATAATATTGATAATAGAAAAAATATTAATGATAGATAAATATACATAATGGAACAGTATTATAGAAGGAATGACCAATTGCATTTCTTGCATTTATTCGTCCGTTACAGGATACCCCACTGTATAACACATTAGAATAGTATATCTATACATGTACATAGAGAAATTTCACATGCAAACCGTTGTGAGTTTACAATTGTTAATCCTTTGCACACCAACCATATCGCCACGCGAGCAATTCAAAGTACTGTTATTCTTTAACCTAACAACCCCTAAGGGTAGGGGGTTCCTCGAACCCATCAAATGAAAAACCTTAAATTACAATCACTTTCCTTTCATAAAAAATTCTGTTAAAATTATTTACTGTTGGATACACATTTAAGTTTGATATCAAAAAGTTCCCGTTGCTATTTGTACAAAATTAGTGAGGATAAGAGAAATTTAACTGATTACGCGCTGTGATGACGAAGTGGATCCTCTTTTTCTCCAAAGAATAACAATCACAAAACGTAGAATGGAACTATGCAACTGATTGGGAAGTTTAACTGGAAAGACACTACGAACTAAAATACCAAAAGGTACAGAACCGACGAAAAAGGGAAGATGTTATCAGCGTGTACTGGAGGTTAAAAGCAAACGCATAAAATATATTAGTTTATCAAACCCAAAGCAAAGTTGTTATAAATGCAAAAACCATGTCCACAGAAAACATTTTTGCTTAATACTATACAATGCCATTTATGTTTATCAGAAGAATCAAGTTCAAACTAATTGCACGTCACTATACTATCTTATAAATATATACAATTCAATACAAATTGAACGCAAAAACATATGTTGTCTTGTTTATAAAGTATAGCATATCCTAGCATTACAAACAATTTTCCAAAAAACAACTTTTTCCAGGATTAATGTACAAAAAGAAAAATGGGTTCGAGGAACCCTCAAATAAAACGTATGTCGAACGCAATTACTTAAAGGGGAACGTTTAAAAAAAAGAAATAGGAAGCATAATATATGTACTATGTGCAATGTCCATATTTAATTCACAACCAAAAGAAATTGCTACCTAGCTATTGCTATAATTAGCATATCATTTTATATAGTAATTTTACTTCATAATTTTTATGTTGGAGTTTGAACGACGCGCGGAGGTGTCACGAGCGCCCCATTGACATCTTGTGGATGTGGGCGGTACCATCAGAGGTCCGTGAACGCGATGTATACTTGTTATATGTAATATAACCACACATGTTAACGAGATAAATTATTGTATTGTATAACAACGCTTACTCCCCACGAATATTCAATAACCTACAGGTTATGGGCCCAGGACTTCGGAAATAAGGAATAAGCGTGAACAAGGAAAATACGAGGAAATATAAGAATACAGTTTGCGTCGAAATTTTTTTTGAGGTTAACCACGTGCAATTATGGCATCATCCAACACTGTTCGAATTGATCTTTTGAATAAGGACAATTACGATACTTGGAAGATACAAATGGAAGCACTTCTTATTAAGAACGACATGTGGGAATACGTATCAGGTGAAAATCCCCAACCTGAATGTGTAGAAGGACAAGCGGCATCGCTGGCTGTAGTGAAAGCGTGGAAGGCAAAGGACATGAAAGCCAGATCGGATCTTATTCTGTCGATCGGCGCAACGGAACTGAAACAAGTAAAAGGATGTACGACTTCGAGGGAAGTATGGTTGAAGCTAGAATCCATTTTCCAATCGAAGGGACCGGCGAGAAAGGCGACACTTCTAAAACAGTTAACCCTTCATCGAATGGAAGACGGTGAAGATGTGCGCGAACATCTCAGAAGGTATTTCGATACAGTTGATAAATTGAGTGCAATGGATGTGGACATAAATCCTGATTTGTTAGCCATTATGTTGTTGTACAGTCTTCCTCCGTCATTTGATAATTTTAGGTGCGCTATTGAATCACGCGATGACTTACCATCCCCTGAATTATTACGTGTAAAAGTTACGGAAGAAAGTGACGCGCGGAAAAATGACACGCGCAGTTCAACGTCGAACGCGATGTATGTGAAGAAACAATTTGATCGTCGGTATAATACGAACCAAAATTTTCAGTATAATCAAAAGAATAAAAAGGAAAGATTAGATTCAAATGCCATAAATGTCGGAAGGTAGGACATAAAGCTGTAGACTGTAGACAATTTAATAATGTAAGTAATAAACAAGCGAACAAGGCAGATGATGTAAGTTTATACATCACCAAGGAAGGTGGTTCACCAATGAAGATGGCACTAAAAATGGATGTCTCAGATCCAATTGAAAGATGGTGTTTTGATAGTGGCTGTACGTCTCACATGTGCAAAGATGAAACAAAGTTCTCTGAAATTTGCAACGTTGATTCAGGAAAGGTAAACCTTGCCAATAATGCTTCAACGGAAATAAAGGGTAGAGGTACTGTATCTATCACTTCAGCAAATGATGAACATTCAGCAAATGTAAAAATAGCTGATACATTGCACATTCCTGACCTGCGTACAAACCTGATATCAATTGGAAAAATCACTGACAAGAATTATAAAGTCGTATTTGATAATAAGAAAGCTACAGTAATAAACCAACAAGGTGAAGTTAAACTGGTGGCTGATCGGATTGATGGACTATATTATCTACGTGTAGCACCTTCAGAAGTTAGTGCAGGTGCAAAAGAAGAAGGGAATTTCAACTCCAAGAAACTCACATTAGAACATTGGCATCGTCGAATGGGTCACTTGAATATTAAGAATCTTCTGGAATATACCAGAAAGGGAGCAGTGCAAGGAATCAATTTAAAAAATGTAAACAAAAATATTGTGTGTGATGTTTGCATAAAAGGAAAAATGTCAAGAACTCCATTCCCAGTAGAACCAAAGAGAAGCACAGAATTATTAGAAATAATACATTCTGATGTTTGTGGTCCAATGCGTATTGAATCAAATGGTAAAGCCAAATATTTTGTAACATTCATCGATGATCACTCTCGATGGTGTGAAATCCGGTTATTGAGGAAGAAGAGTGAAGCCTTTAATGCATTCAAAAACTATAGAACATTAATGGAAACTCGTACTGGCAAGAGAATCAAGTACCTTCAAACTGATAATGGTACTGAATACATTAATGGAGATTTCGAAGAATTTTTAAAAGCAAATGGCATTGGCCGGAGACTTACAGTGACTCATACTCCTGAGCAGAATGGTATTGCTGAAAGGAGAAACCGCACGTTACTCGATATGGCCAGATGCTTATTAATCCAATCGGGCCTCCCGATGTCTTTTTGGGGGGAAGCGGTAAACACTGCCAACTATACTCACAATCGTTGCCCTTCTAGACCCCTTGAAGGTAGATCTTCATATGAAAAATGGACTGGGAAGATTCCCAATGTGCACCATTTACGAGAATTTGGTTGCGAAGTGTTCGTCCATAACCGAGAACCAACAAAAGGGAAATTTGATTTGAGATCTCAAAAAGGAATTTTCGTGGGATATTCAGAAACATCGAAAGCATATAGAATATGGTTACCTGATGAGAAAAGGGTTGACATTGCACGAGATGTGAAATTTACTGAACCAGTTCAGTTTTCATCAAAGGTGGGTATTCCTGGAAATAGCATGAAAAATCTTGAAGAAAATGCCATGGAAGATCGTGATGGGAATCAGTTGGAAATGGAATTCTCCTTTGAGCGAAGTGATGAAAATCAAGACGTCGAATCACCGGAAGCACAGCAAGAGTCAAGCCATAATGAATCACGCAGAGGTCGCGGTAGGCCTCTGAAAATTATGACTGGACTCAGGGGGAGACCAAGGAAGCAGTATCAGGCTGCAAATCTAAGTAACGAAACTGCAGAAACCTACATTACTGAGGTTCTTCTAGAGAAAGCTATCCAGGGTGAAGATGCAGAAGAATGGTTTGAAGCTATTGTTGCAGAGGTAAGGTGTATTTTGAAAAATAACACATGGACCCTTACCGACCGACCAGGAGACAAGGCTGTGATCGGAAGTAGAATCGTGTTGACAAATAAGTACAAACAAGATGGCACGCTGGAACGAAGAAAAGCCAGAATTGTGGCAAAAGGGTTTACACAGCGTCCAGGAGTCGACTTCCGAGAAACATTCGCCCCAGTAGCACGAATTGGTTCTATTCGGGCACTGATGGCTTTGGCTGCCAAATATAATATGAACGTGGATCAACTCGACGTAACGACCGCTTATCTTAATGGAAACCTAGAAGAAACAGTCCACATGGAAATTCCAAAAATGATGCAAGAGTCATTAGAATTCATTATTGAAAACGAAGCGTCTGACAGTGACATTAGGAAGAAGGCAATATACATGCTTGGTACCTTTAAACGTGGCAATAAGGTATGTCTATTGAAGAAGGCCCTATATGGTCTGCGGCAAGCAGGTCGATGTTGGTTTCAAAGACTGAACGAAGAACTAACAAAATTCGGAATGAACCAATCGTCAGCGGATTCATGTGTCTACTACATGGGAAGTGGAGAGAATTTATTACTAATCGCAGTGTATGTGGATGACATTATTGTCGCCTCACAGAAAAGAGAGAGAATCACAAAAGTAAAGAAGCATCTCTCGAACATATTTGAAGTGAAGAATCTTGGTGGAGTCAAGCATTGCTTGGGAATCGAGTTTGAGCAATCGAAGGATGGCATCACCATGACTCAAAGGGGCTATGTAAGAGATCTGTTAACACAGTTTGGGATGTTAGATTCAAAACCGGTTGCTACACCCCTAGAGCCAGGAACGAAACTCGAGAAGAAAGAACAATCGCTAAACGAGAACGAGAAGTCTCCACCGTATAGACAGCTGATCGGTGCTTTGATGTACCTAGCTGTGTGCACACGACCCGACTTAGCCTACACGGTAAGTTATTTGAGCCAGTTTAATGACTGCTTTGATTCTAGTCATTGGACTGCTGCGAAACGGGTGCTCAGATATCTGAGAGGTACCGTGAACCTCGGACTGCGATACGGAGCAGGAACTGGGCAACTGGAGGGCTACGCTGATGCAGATTGGGCAAACTGTCCCACTGATAGGAGGTCCTACACCGGCTATGTATTTAAACTAGCTGGGTGCCCTATCTCGTGGGAATCCAAAAAACAAAGAACACCAGCACTCTCTTCGACAGAGGCAGAGTATATGGCCCTAACCGAAGCAGCAAAAGAAGCTACTTATTTGCAACATTTCTTTACGGAGATCGGATTTCCGGAATTAGCGACTATGAAAGTATTTGGTGACAATAATGGTGCTTTGAAATTGGCAGAGAATCCTGTGCATCATAACAGAAGTAAGCACATAGATGTGCGTCACCATTATATCCGGGAAGTCTTAAAACAGGGACGATTGGTGATCCAGCACATTCCAACTGCAGATATGCCTGCGGACATGCTTACGAAGAGTATTCCTCGACCAAAACAAAGAAGATGTTTGGAACTCCTGGGTATCATAGGAGTAAATTGATGGTCGTGAAACCCTCCTTACTTCGAGGGGGAGTGTTGGAGTTTGAACGACGCGCGGAGGTATCACGAGCGCCCCATTGACATCTTGTGGATGTGGGCGGTACCATCAGAGGTCCGTGAACGCGTCCACACTTGATATATGTAATATAACCACACATGTTAACGAGATAAATTATTGTACTGTATAACAACGCTTACTCCCCACGAATATTCAATAACCTATAGATACCCTAGCATTACAAACAATTTTCCAAAAAGCAACTTTTTCCAGGATAAATGTACGAAAAGAAGTATGGGTTCGAGGAACCCTCAAATAAAACGTATGTCGAACGCAATTACGTAAACGGGAGCGATTAAAAAAAAAGAAATAGGACGCATAATATATGCACTATGTGCAATGTCCATATTTAATTCACAACCAAAAGAAATTGCTACCTAGCTATTGCTATAATTAGCATATCATTTTGTATAGTAATCTTACTTCATAATTTTTATTATTTCAGTTAGCATTATGTTATAATAAACCAATAAATAAAAAATATTGCCTAGTAAGGCTAACTATAATTTATGTTACCTTTCTAGTTCATTGGGAAAAATATTTCCCATAAAATTCCAAAAAAACTACACATTATTATGTATAATAATGTATACAGGGTGTTTGGACGAAACTAGGATAAAACTGAAGATCTAACTCTATGCAACATTCTAAGACGAAAACCAAGTTCAAACTAATTGCACGTCACTATACTATTTTATAAATATATATAAATCAATACAAATTGAACGCAAAAACATATGTTGTCTTGTTTTCAAACTATAGCATACCCTAGCATTACAAACAATTTTCCAAAAAGCAACTTTTTCCAGGATAAATGTATAAAAAGAAGTATGGGTTCGAGGAACCCTCAAATAAAACGTATGGCGAACGCAATTACGTAAACGGGAACGTTTAAAAAAAGAAATAGGATGCATAATATATGTACTATGTGCAATGTCCATATTTAATTCACAACCAAAAAAGAAATTGCTACCCAGAATACTATAATTAGCATATCATTTTATATAGTAATTTTACTTCATAATTTTTATTATTTCAGTTAACATTATGTTATAATAAACCAATAAATAAAAAATATTGCCTAGTAAGGCTAACTATAATTTATGTTACCTTTCTAGTTCATTGGGAAAAATATTTCCTATAAAATTCCAAAAGAACTACACATTATTATGTATAATAATGTATACAGGGTGTTTGACGAAAACTAGGATAAAACTGAAGATCTAACTCTATGCAACATTCTAAGACGAAAAAACCAAGTTAAACTAATTTGCACGTCACTATACTATTTTATAAATATATATAAATCAATACAAATTGAACGCAAAAACATATGTTGTCTTGTTTACAAACTATAACATATCCTAACATTGCAAAAAATTTTCCAAAAAACAACTTTTTCCAGGATAAATGTATAAAAAGAAGTATGGGTTCGAGGAACCCTCAAATAAAACGTATGGCGAACGCAATTACGTAAACGGGAACGTTTTAAAAAAAGAAATAGGATGCATAATATAATGTACTATGTGCAATGTCCATATTTAATTCACAACCAAAAAAGAAATTGCTACCCAGAATACTATAATTAGCATATCATTTTATATAGTAATTTTACTTCATAATTTTTATTATTTCAGTTAACATTATGTTATAATAAACCAATAAATAAAAAATATTGCCTAGTAAGGCTAACTATAATTTATGTTACCTTTCTAGTTCATTGGGAAAAATATTTCCTATAAAATTCCAAAAGAACTACACATTATTATGTATTTTTCTTATGATTTTCATTTATTTTACGTCTAAACAAACTAAAAGAAACAGTTATACGCTAATATTTACTCTTAGCAACCTGATAGTCTTATAAGGGTTGAATGAATTTATTTGTAATATACAGTGTACGAATACTTTTTGGAGCGACTGTACATAGTCCCATGGAGACTTTCATTCCTTATGTTGAGCAGAAATGGATAAAGAAACAGAAACCTTTAATCTTGGAAACAAAAACTAACCAAGATCTGCGACGACCTTTTTTCTAACAAATCTTCACCGATCCAATTTACCGTGATACATTTTCGAAAATTTACTACGACTTTCTGTAAAGCTTTTGTCTCTGGTATATTTCGTAACTTTTTCGTATAATTCTCAAGTTTATTCCTTTACATTAAAATAAGTACACTTTAATTTTCGGTGGTTCTAGTGTTTCTTTGAAATTGCTTCATTAACCCTAGATTATTAAACATTTGTATTTACCGATCCCTGCCAAGTTCACGAATTCGAGATCTGCCAAGATCTCAAAAACGTTAACACTTTACCACTTTTGTATCGTTTAATTGAAATATTATAATAATTCTTTTAACACTAGATTGCCGGTTGTTGGGTAGATCCCTGTTTCTCCTGGAACGAGTCAATTTGACTCAAACATGAAAATTGAAGTTTTTAAAAAAAATAAAATTTTATTTTAAAGAAAGTTTATACATATATTTTGTTTTTAAAATACATGTAGGAGTGGATGAGGGTTCGGGAAAGTCTGAAGAGTACTTGAGTTGGGCGATTGTCGTGTGAACGCAAAATGTTTGGACTCGAATGTTTCTAACAAAGAGAGTGCAAGTCCTTCGGGTCGCCGATTTAGTTGAAACCTTGCACACTTGTAGATCTAATCATTCTATTCACGAAAATATAGCACTATAGAGGCAAACACTCAATATTTTTCGAGATAATTATGATTAAACTTTTATTATTACGATTAGTATAATTCTATTCAAAGCATTTATCAAATAATAAAGTGGTTTACCAGAAATGTACAAGGATTTGTATGCCGCGGACTTCAAGTTCAAATCCGTGAGGACTTTCTAACTTTTTTTTCTTTCTTTTTTTAATGTATCTTTCTTATTTTCTGTTCATTTTTTGTTTGCGAAAGCATGTCGAATTTTAAATAAATTGTAAACAAAGCGTCTTACTAAAAAACTTCAATTCAATGAGCCTCAACAAGCGAAAGGTTTTATATTTTTGTTTTTTCTGTATCAAATAAAATTGAAGTTTTTTAATAAGACATTTCATTTACAATTTATTTAAAATTCGACATGTTTCCGCGAACAAAAAAATGAACAGAAAATAAAAAAGATACATTCAAAAAAGAAAGAAAAGAAAGTTAGTAAGTCCTCACGGATTTGAACTTGAGTCCACGGCGTACAAATGTTTGTACGTTCCTGGTACACCATTTTATTACTTGATAAACACTTTGAACAGAATTATAGAATTATACTTACCATAATAATAAAACTTTAATCATAATTATCTCGAAAAATATTGAGTGTTTGCCCCTATAGTGCTATATTTTCGTGAACAGAATGACTAGATCTACAAATGTGCAAGGTTTCAACTAAATCGGTGACCCGAAGTGCTTGCACTCTTCTTGTAAGACGTGAAAGATGAGCACATGAGAAAACGTTGCGACTGAGGAATTTTGGATAGTCGTGACCGAATGCATCGAGTAAGAAAGGTTGACAATTAGAATGAAAGGAAACGAGTGTTTGGAAGAATATATGACGGGGAAAATGCGAGCGCGTGGCGGAAAGTGTTTGACTAACGTGGAACAAAGGTTTGGACTGTGAACGTAGAAATAGTGTGATTCTGAACGTTGAAGTTGCTAAATTCTAAATTCATTTAAGTTATTACTGTTAAATTGTTTTAAATATACATTTATTAATATTCCAATCACTTTTATTTATTCACACCTAAGCCCCATCTTTTGCTCTACTAAATTATTACAATAGAATTTTCCTATATACATTATCCATAGATTTTTTTTATTACATTTAGCAGAAACACCATTACTTCTATTCTTTTCTTCTGATACCTAAACTTGACAAAATCATAACTGAGCCAAATCGATTCACTTCGGCAATCTAGTGTTAAGTTACAGTAATTTGTTTGAGATAAATACGGGAAATATAAGAATATACATGTTTTTAACTAATAGTCTATGAGTCGAATGATTAGGTACACAGTAACACTAATTCAAACATTGCGGACGTTTCAAAAACATGCTATAATGACTGATCATTTCTACATGCTTGGAATGATTCATTTGTTTCGCTAAAATTACTTAGGAATGCGAGAGGCTTCGTTACCATGGTTACGTAACAGAAATATTTGCGGCTGGTTGCTTAAGGGGCCATTCTACTGTGACGGCCCGAAATCAAGACGATTTTTGGGAACTTTTTGTGGGTAAACTAAACAACATATCATTTTGCGGCTTGGGATATTTGTTTACTATAACCTTAAGTTTATTTAAAAATTTTTGCGAGCCAGGAGAGCATATGTGTGTAAAATTGCAGAACGTTTTTTATGACGTCGTAAAACAAACAGCCTTCTATGGCTGCCATGATTCCAGCTGTTGTAGTGATTTGAAAACAGAAAATAAACAAGATTCTTAATCTGTATGAGTGTGGCTATCGTCGGTACCAGAATGGTTTGAAAATACTGTACAGAAAAAAAATGGCGCTGGTCTAAAGAAAAATTTTTAAATTTTGGTAAAAAAATCGAAATGTTTTACATTCCCAAAATTCTAAAAAAATTCCAATCGAAGCAATTCTGGTAGGGACGAGAATGACACATCTAATGAACACATCTGCCAAGCGGGAAGTGAATTGGTCAATCCGTTATGGAGCTATCGTGGCAGCCATTTCCAAAAATGTAGTTTTGAGAAAAACGCGTTTAAAGTTTCAAGTACTGTTTAGGTGTATATAGAAAGTTTTGATCATACTTATAAGCTAATTAGCTATCCCAGCGCCATACAGTACACCTTCCTTCTCTTCCTAGAATTCCTATAGTGTTGATGCTGCAGTTCTACGAGCTGTCCGAGCCTCTTTCGACGCCTACTGGCTTTTTATCGCTACGTGCCTTTTGCAGATGTTATCGCGATTATCAGCGAAAGTTTTGGTTATTGGGCCAATTACGATTCCCATACAGAGTTCTTCATATTTTCAACCGAATCGGTGTTTCACAAAATGACTAATCCATAATATGTGGTCAAATTGTTGATATCGGCTAGCTTCCCGGATCCTTTTCCTCCTATACCTTTATTCTTTTTCTTCACACTTCTCAATCAAGTTCCAAACCTTTTATTCACGTGTAGAACACATCCAAGCTTCTTCACTATCATATTATCGTAAGGATTCAAATCTATAGTAGAATTCCGCGCTTGCCGGGATAAGCCGACTGCTCAGATAGCTGCGCGCGGCAGAACGGCGCTTCGTGTGATGGCACATAACATCGTTAATTTTTCGAATTCTGTTAAATCCCTTTGGGAACAAGTTTTTAACATGTTAAAGTCTAAGAAAATGCAAAAAAGAAAATTCGATTTTTTCAATCCGTTTCAGTAGAATGGCCCCTTAAGTTGCCGATTGAATAAAAAAAACATGAAAACGAGATATCTCGTGACCCGTCCTCAACGTTCAATTTGCTAAAAACGAGATATCTCGTGAGCCGTCCGCAATGTGTTAAGTTTAGTTATCTGGGTTAAACGTAGCGATTTCTAGCTTTTTACAATTTTCCTGCAGCATTTGTCCATTTCATTTAAAAACGAGAGCCTTTGATCAGCTAAACGGAATTATCAATCTTAACATCAGGAATGTTTAGTAGTTATTAATTCACTGCGATGTAATATAGATATTAATAGTCTGTCGTTACGGTCTAGGAAAAAAATCATATTGGTCGTTGGCTTGGAACCGGCACGTGGCAATCGGTTGACTATTATGAAGGACCCTCTCTGATCTGAAGCAACCCTACAAATTGGAATTCATATGTACCGAATTAAACCTACGATTAACGCTGCTGGGTATTTATTTGTCAACACATTGCATACGAGTCACGAGATATTTCGCTTGAATATTTCCTTACATACGTATTAACCCTTTGACTGCGGAAGACTCTGAGCAGAAACGCTTCGCGTCGATGGCGTGCAGCCGACACTAACTGTCGCTGGGGACTGAATACTTTTTCACGCAATCTGAATCTGTTCGGCGGTGTATTCAATTGTAATATTGTACAGAATCAAATTACTGTTACTTTATCCACTCCAAAATTAATATTTTTCAATTTTTTAAATACTTTTTATCTTCAATATACATTATTTATTCGTCAAGGGTAAAGTTTAAAAACGCCATAATTTGATAATTATAATGTATTATAAAATATATAAAATGAAATGTACAAAACGAACTCCAAACCATACATAACTTTTGTCAAATGGCAGATGAAAAGATGAAACGAATTTAAGATATAGGGAAAACTGACGAAATAAACGAGATTTTTCTTGTTGATAAGCAACAAGGTATGTTGTTTCTGAGTGTTACATGGATATGATAAAATAATTTCTTGAGAAATTCAGTAAGACAGCAGTAAATGATCAAAGCCGTCGCCGAGCGCACATGTGCGCCCATAGTCTATATCGACGGCTTGTGCTGGGCGCATATATGCGCCCGTAGCAGTCAAAGGGTTAAAATTAAGATAAAACTCGAGGAATAAAACAATACTTTTGTGGCGTAGACCACATAAGGGAAATACGGAGTGGTGGAAAAAGGAACCTGTATCCGAGCGCTCGGGCCCCGAAGGTAATAAACAAATCGGATATAGTTGGAGGCCCGATGCAGCACGGAAGAACCTTATCCGCCCTCTCGTATTTCCCCCAACCCCAGAAGACAACGAGGCGTCAGGCCTGGAAAACAGGAGTTGGGCAGAACATTCCTGGCTCAAGCGTCCGAGCGAAACGATCAGTAAAATAAAGTAATTTATTCGGAGCACACAAAAATAAATTTATTTTCCCTAACGTTCTCACACTTTACATTTATTCAACTTCAACGTTACATTTATTTCTATTCTTTTTTTTTATAACATCAATCGTCTCCTGGTTACCACCCTTGGCTGAACTTTGCCGCCTTTATTCAAATTTTCCATCGTTGACAGCAGTCTAGAAAATGCATTTTCTAGTGCCTCATCTCATTTACCACTTGCGCTACGATTTAACTTTCGGTAGCCGAGCCACGCTCTACGATATAAAGTGTGATAAGGCGTTACATTGACGCCGCACTGCGTCTGCGAGCGCAAATCTTTAACCAGTGCCTTAGCACGTTGGTAGGGTCTGACAAAAAATATACACGGATATAAATAAATATTCACAACAAAAATAAAATTTTATCAATTAATAATCTACTTTTGTATGGTAAATTTCAAAACAATTTGGAATATGTATACACGTCGCTGGCGGTTTTGGAACAAAAGCATCTCGACGTGCGTGGTACGTCTTTATAGCGCAAGTGGTTAACAGACATCCCTGGCAAAGTTGGCGCATCTACAACACTTGTAACTACTGTTTGTGTTTCCATACGCTTAAGTTTTATTGCCGCATATGCATTTTGTTCAGTGTTTATAAATTCATCCATATTTTCATATGAGTAATCTGTGAGGTTGTTTTTATAGGGAATGAATGTGAGGTTATGATTGGCAGCATGAAATTACGAGTGTGAATGGATATTTAATGTTTGAACGGTTGGCAATGAAAGGGTGACATCTGCTGGCGAATGTTGAGAGAATGGATGTGGTATCGAACGGATGATCGAGAGTGTCTTGTCTTTTGCGTGAAGGAAAGATGGTGAGAAGGAATGAGATTTAGAATGAGAAGATTGAGCGTGTATTCTATTAGTATTGTAGATTATTGTTAATTATATTTTTCTTCTATACTCAATAAACATAATTTTAAGCAATTTATCCACAACATAATCAGCTGGTACTCCGCCTGTTGAATAACTATAAATAATCCTAATACGTTCTCTATTAGGCATATTCCCCTCAGTCATGTTCTGCTTTAATCACTTTTACTACTATACTCTTTCTCAATTACGTATAATAAGTCGTACGTATTAAAATTAAGATAAAACTCAAGGAATAAAACGCCACGTCCGACCCCTTCAACGTTACATTAATTTCTGTTCTTTTTTTGTAATAACATCAATCGTCTCCTGGTTACCACCCCTGGCTTTATTCAAATTTTCCTTCGTTGACAGCAGTCTAGAAAATGCATTTTCTAGTGCCTCATCTCATTTACCAGATATCCGTGACAAGGTTGGCGCATCTACAACACTTGTAACTACTGCTTGTGTTTCCATACACTTAAGTTTTATTGCCGCATCTATCTTTTGTTCAATGTTTATAAATTCATCCATATTTTCATATGAGTAATCTGCAGGTACTCCGCCTGTTGCATATCTACAAATAATCCTAATACGTTCTCTATTAGGCATATTCCCCTCAGTCATGTTCTGCTTTAATCACTTTTACTACTATACTCTTTCTCAATTACGTATAATAAGTCGTACGTATTAAAATTAAGATAAAACTCAAGGAATAAAACGCCACGTCCGACCCCTTCAACGTTACATTAATTTCTGTTCTTTTTTTGTAATAACATCAATCGTCTCCTGGTTACCACCCCTGGCTTTATTCAAATTTTTCTTCGTTGACAGCAGTCTAGAAAATGCATTTTCTAGTGCCTCATCTCATTTACCAGACATCTCTGGCAAAGTTGGCGCATCTACAACACTTGTAACTACTGTTTGTTGGCCTCCGGCACTAAAAGGGTTAAAATGTTTCCGTCGCTATGCGTAAAAGATTATAGGACTACGCGCCGTGATGACGGTACGCCGTTCACCCGAAATGGATCCTCACGCTCTCTTTTTCTTCAAAGAATAATAATTGCAGAACCAAGAATGAAACTGTGTAACTAATTGGGAACTTTAACTGGAAAGACACTACGGACTAAAATACCAAAAGATACAGAACCGACAAAAAAGGGAAGACGTTATTAGCGTGTACTGAAGACTAAAAGCAAACGCATAAAATATAATAGCTTATCAACACCAAAGCTAAGTTGTTACAAATGCAAAAACCATGTCTACAGAAAACATTTGCCTAATACTATACTCTGGCATTAGTGTTTATCAGAAGAATCACAAGAATCAAGTTCAGACTAGTTGCACGTCACCATACTATTTTATAAATATATATAATTCAATACAAATTGAACGCAAAAACATATGCTCTTTTGTTTTCAAACTATAGGATACCTTAGCATTACAAACAATTTTCCAAAAAGCAACTTTTTTCAGGATCAATGTACGAAAAGAAGTATGGGTTCGAGAAACCCTCAAATGAAACGTATGTCGAACACAATTACGTAAACGGGAACGTTTAAAAAAATAGAAATAGGACGCATAATATATGTACTATGTACAATGTCCATCTTTGCTTCACAACCAAAAGAAATTGTTACCCAGAATACCATAATTAGCATATCATTTTGTATAATAATTTTACTTCATAATTTTTATTATTTCAGTTAACATTATGTTATAATAAACCAATGAATAAAAGATATTGCGTAATAAGGCTAACTATAATTTATGTTACCTTTCTAGTTCATGGGGAAAAATTTTTCCCATAAAATTCCAGAAGAACTTTTTATAAACCTTTTTATAAATATCTATGAATCGATATAAATTGAATGCAAAAACATATGTTGTTTTGTTTACAAACTATAGCATATCATAACATTACAAAGAATGTTCGAGGAAACAGCTTTTTCTAAGATAAATGTATAAAAAGAAGTATGGGTTCGAGGAACTCGCCCGATAATATTTCGCGTAACAAATCGAGAGGTTTAGGAGTTGTAGGGTTAAACCCGAGGTGCATGAACATGTTGTATGTGTTTTATTCATTTTACCCAAGTTATTCCTGAACTATAGACGCCATCAGACCTGAATATCATCACATTAACCCTCCGCCTGCGGTCCCTGGGTCTTTCGTAACCCATGCCGAGAGTCCCTTGAAAGCAATAACGCACACAACGATGGGTGCTGTGTGGTAGGAGAAAAGTGACGGTCGCAGTAATACATATACGTTTCCGTCAGAGTGTCCAAGTAACGAAACTGACGACAGTCAGTTTCTGGCAACGCACTGAAGAAGAAACATGTGCAGCAAATCGAAACAATTCTTTATTTCAAAGTTTACTTTATATTTCTGTACTTTTATTATTGTTTTAGCATTTTAGCATTATATTTTAGTATTTAATGTTGTCTTTGTGTAGACAATGATAATAAGTATATAGCCGTGTGCGATAATTATGAAAGACCCATTTGTAGTGCAAATTTTAGATAGCATACGTGACAATACATAAATATACAATAAATATAGCTTCAATGTTTGATAATTCACGTTATTATTATTTGTTCCTATATTTTCCTATGAATTGGGTGATTGTCACTGCATACAGTATCGGTGAGGACCTCGGTCTCGAGCGATCGTCACTTTGGGTAGCGTAGCATTGGTGAGCCGCATGGACGGCTCTAAATATGTAATTAGTGAAATATCCGTGAGGGTCTCGAAAGACCCATGGCCAGGTCGCCAAGCTTCAGTAGTAGGGGGGGGGTTAATAGTAACGACGTCACTGTTGCGTTTTTAGATCTGTCTTAAAGCAGTGCGAACAGTTTCCGCCAGAGTGTCGAAGTAACGAAACCGACGACAGTCAGTTTCTGGCAACGCACTGAAGAAGAAACGTGTGCAGCAAATCGAAACAATTCTTTATTTCAAAGTTTACTTTATATTTCCATACTTTTATTATTGTTTTAGCATTTTAGCATTTATTTTAGTATTTAATGTTGTCTTTGAGTAGACAATGATAATAAATATATAGCCGTGTGCGATAATTATGAAAGACCCATTTGCAGTGGCCGTCCGAGAAAAATCCAGCAAATTTTATATAGCATACGTGACAATACATAAATATACAATAAATATAGCTTCAATGTTTGATAATTCACGTTATTATTATTTGTTCCTATATTTTCCTATGAATTGGGTGATTGTCACTGCATTCAGTATCGGTGAGGACCTCGGTCTCGAGCGATCGTCACTTTGGGTAGCGTAGCATTGGTGAATCGCATGGACGGCTATAAATATGTAATTAGTGAAATATCCGTGAGGGTCTCGAAAGACCCATGGCCAGGTCGCCAAGCTTCAGTAGTCGGAGGGTTAAGTTCCTTGTATAGTTGGAATATTTGAATTTTATAGAACTTAGTATAGTTTTACCCCCTCGTTTATCTCGCCGGTGTAATTGTGTTCTGAGAGAAGACAGAGGAACGTTGGCTGGAGAAGAATAAGAAAAGAAGCACGAGCATACATTGCGTCTGAGGCAGAATTTAAATTTATATCCGGGAAACGAAAAGTGCAGCGGACACAATATCGGAGGCTTAACACGCTTTTAAAATTCGGCCTTTGA
This sequence comes from Tetrapedia diversipes, assembly GCA_033822845.1. Lineage (NCBI taxonomy): Eukaryota > Metazoa > Arthropoda > Insecta > Hymenoptera > Apidae > Tetrapedia > Tetrapedia diversipes. The sequence continues at coordinate 985 of JAOPTO010000580.1, read as the reverse complement.
GATGCAGAACGCGAAGCCTCCTCCTGTTAGGCGCCTTCCCCTCCTCACGACTTCTGGCTTTAGTAGCTTACACGCTGATTAAGACGCCCAATACAATTAGGCGGGGAAAAGAACCTCAAAGACGCTTCTCTTTACCTGTTCACGGCCCCCTGCTCGACCACGCGAACGTTTAACGATTGCTTTGCCAACGAAAACGACGCTTCTCTTCGAGGCAACTAATTCTCAGAAGAACACTTTCTAAAACTCGGTTTTCTGAAAAATCGTTTGTACAATTCTTAACTATTACGTTTTACAGTCAACTGCTACGCAACACGGTTAATATCCCTTTTAGTGCCAGGCGAAAAAGAGGTGCCTATGCGAGAATAACCGACCGAATTTCACGGTTTTACTAGGGTTTGGGAAAATGCTCATAAAAACCAAACAAGAAACAATATTTACATGATTCAAAAAGCAGTATATTAAGGATGAAATAGAGAACAAAACAATGATACTAGTTTTTCTATATTCATTCAAAGTTATATAAATAACAAAGGTATAAAAGATCATAAAGAAAGTAAAAGTTGAGTTCTCTCTTACAAAACGTATTTGCACATACAAAAAGTCATCTTTTCATCATAATTTTATATAGACCATTTATTACAAAGTATATACTTTGCATTTCCAATGTATTTTGTAACAAGATAAATAATACTACATAATAAAAATAAAAAATAATTCGAAGGTACGTGGTACTTATGTTAGATTTCGTTAGCTTCAAACGATAGGAAAAACTCGTCGTCCATAAAGAGTTAAAACGAAAAACTATTCTTTTTAATTCTCTTGTAATGAAATTAGACCATTTATAACGTATTATAAATTTATTTTGAGATAGAGTTCTTCTACAATGCGAATAGTAAAGCGCTACAAGGCGCGGGCCGATATATCGGCTCTGGCACTTCTCGCCAGTGCATCAAGAGCCGATATATCGGCCTCCGGCACTAAAAGG